>JAJEKB010019460.1:0-14064 GCA_022393335.1 Macrotrachela quadricornifera
GATAGTAGTGGTAGTATCAGTGCTAGTAGTTGTGATAGTAGTGGTAGTATTGCCGACAGTTTCGCCACTATTAGTATCAGTAATAGAAGTTTCGCTAGTAGTAGCATCTGTATATGTTGTTTTGGTAGTAGCGATAGAAGTGGTAGCTGTTGTCGTAGGTGTTGTATTAGAAGAGTTGGACGTAAATATAAAAGTTTCGGTGCTGATTGAAAATGTATTTATTGTTTCATCTATTGTTGAGCTAGAAATAGTTACTGTTGTTGTGAAGTCAGACGTTAATACGGAAGTAGTGACGGTCGTTGTAGTAGAGGCAGTAGATGTAGCGAAAGTTCCACTAATATCTGTCAATGAGGTTTTCATGTTTGTGGTTGTTGGTATATCAGACGACGATATAAAAGTAGCTGTAGCCAATGTGTAAAAAGAAGTTGATGTGCTGGTTTCTAATGTTGTTTTTAATAGTAATGTACTTTTTGAAAAGTGAAGAGTTGAAGTAAAATTGGGTGTATCAGTAGTGAGTCTAATTGATGTGATAGAAATAGTATCTGTGATTGTTTCTTCGGATGTAGGAATGAGTGTTGGATCAGTTTCCGATACAATCGACTCGTCAGTGATTGTTTCTTCGAATGTAGAACTGTATGTTGGTACAGTCTCCGATGTAATCGAACTGTCGGTGATTATCAAGAAACTTGGTAATGAGGAACCATATGTGACTGTTATTGTATCAAATATGGCGGTTGAACTACTCATCACAGTTGCAGATGCCATAGTGGTATGAAAAGATAGTGCTTGTTTGGCAGTTGTTGGTACTGATATACTTGATGGATTATGTGAAGATAGGGACGAATTTTCAGTTGTGTCTGTTGTTTCAATAACTAGAATAGGTTAAAGAAGCGAGAAAGATCAAAACACGGATTTAGCGTTTGAAAAATTCTTGAATCTAACCTACTACACTGAGAATCAACATTAATTCTTTATTACTTATCATGAGTTTATTTCATACTATTTCAGAACTCAAATTCTTCATACATGAGAATCGTCTCTCATATGATATATTCTTAAAAGTTAGTCGAATAATAAGAAACATCTGAAGCACTTTGTGGGAACTCTAAAACGTAGTTTTTGATTTGAAGGCTTCAGAAAAACTCTAGTTATGCTTGAATAAAATATAATACGCATTCGATACAGAATTCTTTTTCATATGAGAATGGAATGAAATATAGAAAACATTCAAATCTTTTTCTGAATAACAGATGCAACATATCGTCTCGATTAGATTGTATTGATGTGAACATGTGTTCTCTTAGTGTTATGTTGCTATAGTTTAAATGGGTGAATAAGTAAAATTTTTTTACTCAATACGTAGTTTAAAGTA
Organism: Macrotrachela quadricornifera; assembly: GCA_022393335.1. Taxonomy (NCBI): domain Eukaryota; kingdom Metazoa; phylum Rotifera; class Eurotatoria; order Philodinida; family Philodinidae; genus Macrotrachela; species Macrotrachela quadricornifera. The sequence goes on from JAJEKB010019460.1 coordinate 1,373, forward strand.
CTCTTTGTAATGAGATTATTTTTAATTTGAAAGTCTACGACTAATAAAATATTTTTGTTCTCATTGCTATTGTAATCTTTATAGACAATTTCGATTTTTTTGCATTAATGTTCAATGATTTTTGAGGAGAATAATACCATTTGTCTTCAAACAAAAGACATGATTTGGAACTAGCAGAAAACATTATCGATTCATCCGTATTTCAATTTTTTTCTGCGATTTCTTTTGATCAAATTTTGATTTCTGGTCCTCTTTAGAGATGTGCTGAAAAACAAATTCAATCAGAATATGTATTTCATTGGTTACCTGCATCTCTTTTTCCTTGGAAATAGGATTTTACAAGTTCGAAACCGATTTTGGAGTATCTATATCACTTTTCAATCGAGTTTCTTTTTCAGCATCTTTCTAAAGGAAATCAAGCACTGAGATTTGACCAATCAAAACCACAAAAAAAACTTTTAAATGCATAAAGCTCAATACAGTTTCTTGTGCTAATTTCAAATATGTTCTTTGCTTCAAAACAAACACCAGCTATTCCATTCCAAATATCGGAAAATACTAATAAAAATGACTCAAATTGTCTATAATGATTTCAATAGCAATGCGAACAAAAGTAGTTTATTAGTCGTAGACTTTCAAATAAAAAATAATCTCATTAAAAAGAGTACTTTAAACTACGTATCGAATAAAAAATCTTCCTTGTTCACCCATGTAAACTATAACATGTTTTATATATGTTATTCTATTCTCATATGAAAAAGAATTTTGTATCGAATGAGTATAATATTTTATTCAAGGATAAACAGAGTTTTTCTGAAGTCTTCAAATCAAAAACCACGTTTCAGGACTCTCACAATGTGCTTGAGATGTTGCTTATTATTCGATTAATTTTTCTTAAGAAAATCTCATATTTGAAAAGCACAATGTTTTATCAAACTGTAAAGAACTCGAATAGATAAATGACAAAAACATATTTTCGATGTATGAGAGAAGATTCTCAGGTACGAAAAATTTGAGTTCTTAAATATTGTGAAATAAACTCATGAAAAGTAAAATAGAGTTAATGTTGATTGCCAATGTAGTAGAATTAACTTCAAGAATTTTTGAAACGCTAAATTTGTGATTTTACACATTGTCTTTAAAAAATATTGAACATGGAAAGAAAGCTTAAATTGTGGTAAAAAACGGAATAAGTCGTTCCATTAGAGTTTTTTTGGCTTTAATAGAAGAATTCAATCTTTATAAGGCAAAACTTAGTTTCTCTAAAAGTAGAATCTGTTTGTTGTTGTTGATAGATGATTGATCTAAAAATCAATATTGAACTGCGTAGTTTATTTTTTCAAACGACAACTATTTATACACGATTGATTAAGGAAAAACTAAAGACATTAGGAAGAAAATTTGATCAATTGAGAAAATAGCTGAACTACAATAAGAAGAGAGCTGAACTAGAAAATATTTGGAAATAAATTAAAAGGAAAAAAATTGATACATATGTATATGTCATATATGTTATCGGTGTTTGATCGCAGAATAAGAGAAAGAAGAGAGAAAAGAAAATATAAGATATATTTGAGACACATTATGAGCGTTCTAAAGGGATATATTAAGTTTTTCCAAAAAAGATTCTAATTGTTCTAGAAGTGAAGATAGAATTTTTCAGTAAAGGAAGTCGATGATGTTCGAGTTCCATTGATATTAGTGTTTTAATCTCATTGTGCATTGTGGATTATTCACTTTGTTGAAGGTCTATCACTAATGGACTTAATCTCCCTCTGTATTCATGACATATTCTCTGCCATCAATAAATAATCAGCATCTGTTTACATGAAGAATACGATCAATCGGCAGATATCGGATAGGAATATTATTAATTATGAGAATGATCTTGTAAGAAACATCGATTTTCCTTCGTTTTTAATATTTCATTTTTTCAATTTGTTCGGTAAATTTTTGGGACGTTTTTTTTGTTTGTGAAACACAATCTAAAAGGAGTGTTGAAGTATATAGGAAGAGAAATTTGCACATTCCTGCCCTCTCTTTCGTCTATGAACTAAAAGAACATGATTTTATGAGATGTTTCTACATATCACTACTTTTTTTCAATGAATATCTACTAAGATCAACTACTGACCAATTATTAATTAAATCGTTTCAAACGTTTTAATAATTACTTATAATTAAATAATAACTTTGATTAATATTTTTTGAAAGTATTTTTCGGGAAAAACATCAATATTTAACTAAATATTTATTGATATATTCGAAAAAACCTTTATTTTTATAACTAATTTATTATTTAGCGCTAGATCTTCTAAGATTCAATGAACTTTTGTTCAGACATGGCCTTATATAGAAGATTGCCATTTCTTCTGAGGAGGAGACCAAAGCGCTTAACTATAAATATTTAGTCAAATTTTATCTCTCTATGATCGACACTAGCAGTTATATTGTGTTTCACATTTTAATTCTACAAAGATTGTGCTATCACCCATGATGTTCCTCGATGACTATTTCGAGATATTGATCTAAGTTTTCCGATGGGTTGACAAACTTGTAATTTTGCTACTCATAGACAATCCGTCAACCTATTGGAAAACAATACTCCGAGGAGTCGTTTTGAAATTTTGCTGCCCTCGTCGCACCGATCTCTGACGAATTTCGATAGGTTCCGATGGGTCCGATTAGCAGGGCTTGGAGTAGTCAATAGTCCAAGCACTCGAAAGTTCCTTGCAATTTCAAAAAATTTTTGTTTCCTGCATTTAATTTTTTTCTTCGAGCACTCGACACCTATCGGATATTTTTGCAGAAATGAATGTTTGAACATATGTACTTACGCTTACGAAGCTTGCATAGATCAGATGAACTAAATATAATGACTTAATTTTAGATAAATCTAAATGTCATCTTGAAATATATTTAATTTCTATATTTTTTCTGTTATAAGCTTCATTGTAGTAAATAAAAATCTTATACTAAAGAATAAATCATATTACAATTAATTAGATTATGTAAAAAGTAAGAAAAAAAGACATAGAAAGTAAAATTAGACAAATTCAACTTATCTATCCCTATTAAGTTTATAATCTTCAACTATCTCGGGCACTTCAAGGACTAAAACATAAATTGATAGTTTTAAATGATATCGTGAAATAGTTCTTTGTCAACGAGTAGTCGAAAATGAGAGCTATTCAAGAGCTCAGAATATTTTGGTCTTATGAGTCCAACACCATTATGATTTTTTTAAAGATTGTCAACAGATATATATATCGTTATTCTAGTTGTAGACGATAAATATTATTGTTTAAATCATGAAACAACGTGAAAGTACGTATAGAAAATAAAAATTTACCAAGGGATCATCCAATAAGAGTAAAAATATCATTGAAAAAAGACACTTCCAAGACTTTTTTTAGCAATTAAAGTTAAAACTAACAATTGAGATTATGCTTTTTGGTAAATGTATACTACCCAACACTCGATATTCCAATTACTTCGACTAATCGGAATCATATCCAGTGATCGATAATATCTTTTCGATGGGCTCCGTATCTTCATGTAGTTGAAATGATTTTTCCAATAGATTTCCTCTCTTCAAGTAGTGATTATTTCGATGATTTTTGGGCAGTCAAAATGTGTCTGAGGAGATGAAAATATATGTGCGATGGGGAAAATGCTTTCGAGAGCTCGACATTCGAACCGAACGAGAAAAAAAATTATATATCTTCGAGTTTCGATCGCTCGTTTCACTCATCGTTAGCTCTTTAGAGTCTACTTGGGCAACTTTTATAGTATATTTCATATGGAAAAGAAATATTAATATACGTGCAGAAGTTGAATCAATATACGAAAATGAATTGTATTCGAAGATAGATATAAAATCGATGATACTTATTATCAAAGTTGTAGTATCACTAGTCATTGAAGACTCCGTTTAAATCAAAATAATTAATAATCAATCAAGCAAATTATATTACTTTATTACCATCAGAAACAGGAGTAATAATTGAACTTGCTATTGATTCCATCAAACTACTTGATTCCATTGATGTCAATGTAATATCTATTGTCGAATAAGTTATTAATTCAACTAGAATATTATGTTAAAAATTCAATAAAAAAGAAGAAAATCTCGAATAATTTTACTTGTCGGTCCACTCCCATCATATAATATATCTTGTTTTATAATAAATTCATCATTCAAATTAAATAATATATTCGTATCATTTTCATTTATAAATTCTATATTTGATTTTACTATGATCATGTTATATATTATAATCAATAAATATAAAAGAAATTTTCTTCGATTGAATTTATTCATTATGTTAAATTATGTTGATTTGTGTGTAAAAGTAAAAGTTATATGTAAGAAAAAAACAGAATATAAGCATAGACAAAGTGTATGTTGAAAGATGATATGCTGATTTAAATTTCATGGACAAAAAGAAAAAAATAACGAATTTTAATGTGTCATTTTCTATTTGAAGTAATTTTGTGTAAGTAGTTTTTATAGATGTCAAAACAAAAATATTTTGACATGGTAAATCAAATCTTAAACTTTGAAAGTTAGTATTTCTAAAATTAAGTGATCTGGACTTTATATACAACACACTTATCTATAGAAAGCAAATATTTATTTAATGGATAATGATAAATTGTAATAGAATGTAAAATGAAATCATGCATTGTACAAGAACATTCGTTTTAATATAAGAATAGAAAATCAATATTTTTTTATTGAATTTATTTTATCATAAAAATAAAAATTGATTCATTATATTTTATTCTTCATATAGATGATATTTATTATTGAATATTTCTGTAGAAATTATCTTTTAGCTATTATTCATTAATATAAAAACATATTTTCTCTTCACAACTATTAATATCTTTTAAATAAAATAAAATTTATGCAAGAGAGATCAGTATTGGTTAAAATACAATTCAAGATGACCTTCAATATTGATTAATGTTACAAGAAATTTTTCTTTGAATAAGAAAAGAATGATTTATGTTAAAAATAAATATATCCATTACCATATCGAAGTGACTGTTAAAATACATACATTTATTTTACAAGGATTTTTATCTTACAAATTGAGATATTGTGGTTATTTTTTTTGTAGAATACATATTGACTATTTGAAGTAACTAAATCTTGTGGAAGTGGCTATGTGTACTCGAATGTATATGATCAATTAATTAGTAAATATTAAGCTATACATTATGACTTTATATACACTTTTGATAATTTCTATATATCTATAATTTTTTTATGCTGATCTTCTTTAGGTTGGATTGTAAAAAAACGTTGTAATTTATGTTTTATATTTTTAATAATGATAAGCATGGTTAATTATCTGAATTTGAGCTGAGTTTTATTGTAACAGCATAAAAAAAGATTATTTTTGATAGGCCTTATGAACATGTTCGCATTTATATAGATCAAGAGAGAATGATGGATGAAACTAAAGATTGCCAAGATGACCAACATATCTGATTATTCCCATTCTGACTTATGTTTTATGGTAAAGTTAACTTAGGTAGGTGTTAGGAACATGTCACTAGCTCCGCAATAGTATAAACTAAAAATTTACGCTTGCTGACAAATGATAGAGAATCTTCTGTTCTATCAAATCTATGTCAAAAAAAAACTGAATGCTAAGCGGAACTAAGATGTTTAGGTGAGCTGCTGATGTTTTCACAGATAGACAACTGCGACATTCTGTATGACGTCATTTTTTTTCATATTTTCATATAAAGTTATTGCTCCTCTTTTCAAAGTTGAAAATCGCAGATCTCTAGGTATTCTCTAGCTGGAGTATTTAACTTACAATCGAGTGCAATGTTCATTGAAATGGATATTACTATAAGAAAAGATTGATTTGAAATAAACCTAGATATTTGAGGAGATGAAGGCGTCCCAAATTATACAGTCAGAGAGAAGAAATCCGAAAAAATTACATTTGATGACAAGAGGGAGGAAGATCTAACGGTAAGACATCCAAAAATCTGAACACATGTTTTTCCAACAGCTCTATATACAAGATGGTATATAAGTCATTGGGCAGTCTTTGATTCTGAACAACTTTTTATAGGAACAAGATAGAGAGCTGCGGTTTGGACTGTTGCAAAGAAGGTGTATATTATTGTGTAGTTTCGTGTGTTATTTAACAATGTCAATTATTGATGTGGCCATTAGTCAATGACCTTCGGCAAAACACTGATAGTTCAATTCTACGAAGGGCTCTATAGTCCTATACTCATGATTTACATCTACATTCATTACTGAATCTATAATCTTCTTCTTCTGAAGAGTTGTAGATACCACACTAGACAAAAAAAGTGCGAGAACGCTTTATAGGTATATGATTCTAGTGTACTTCTCAGAATTCAACTTCTAAAACATCTTCCTTGAACTATCAGTAGTTTATCGAAGGCCATTGACTAATCACCAAATTAACAATCTACATTGTTCATTAATACACGAAACTATACAAATAGCACACCTTCTTTGCAACAGTACAAACTGCAGTTCTCTATCTACTTCCTATAAAAACTATTCGTAATCAAGGACTGCCTGATGATTTATAGATCACCTTGTATATGAAGTTTCTTTTTTTTGTAGATATGAACAACTTGAACTTTTAGTAGAAACTCTTGATCGATTTTTTGCTGATTTGTGTAGGATTAATATATATTTGAAATAAAATTTATCATACTGACTTAACACTTTCATAGACTAGTCGATAAAAAAATCAAAAACTTCTTTTTTATTTCTCTATTTCTGTTGCAGATTAGATTTTCTTTACTTATATGCAAGATTTAAGATAATACTTTATTTTATTGATGAAATAGATGATCGATTTAAAATTTCACTTATATATTCACAATTAGAATAAAACTTACAAGAGAAAATTATATTTATGCTTATTTATCAAAATGTTATTATAATTAATGTTTATCATGTGATCTTATTGCAAAAGAAGGTTTAGAATATTGAATAAAAAAAGTGATTGAAAAAACGAATTTTTTAATTTAGATCTTAATCATTTCGTTGGAATAAAACGTAGATTTATTCATCGTCGTTTTCATAATATCAATGATCTAATGAAAGCATGTAAAGAATTACAACTAATTATTAAATATAATGTTCAATGTGAAAAAGAACAATAATAGGCGTGTAACATGAGAATTCTATCTCGAGAGTGACTGATTGAATAGATTTACTCTTTGATTCTCTAAGGTTTTTTGACACGCTCTTTCATATTGTTTCTAGGAAGTTCTCTTCAAAATGCTTCGAAGTTGGAGTTCTAGAAAACGGTGGTTTTGTAGCTATAGATCTCAAAAAACATACTTTTTTGAAAAGAATGAGTTTCAGAAAAACAATTCGAATTTGATATTCAGATTCAGCATGAAAAAGTGAACACTTATAAAAAAATTTAAACTTTTTAACATCATACCTAGGCTGGTGAACTAGTCTTCAACTTTTGTAAACTTCATTTTTCTTAAATTTCGTATAAGTCAAGATTGATAGGTAGTAGAAAGCTGGTTCAAATGCCAATCGATAGGAAATTTCAAGTTGAACAAACGTAGAGGTTTGGCAATTTTCCTATACTATGTGATTATGGTGTTTTAGAGGATCTTTGGAAAATCTGTTATAAAATTTAACTCATAGTTACATATTTTTGAAGTTTTAATAGTTTCTAGGATTAAAAATTAATTAAAATCTTATATTTCAAAAGTCGAATTGCTTCTAGCGTTTATGTGAATATATTTAGATTTATTGCGTTTTATCTATAAGATCATACTAATATTTCTATGTTGTCATACCCTCGTATCTTCACTCTTAGCGGACTAGACATCGTCCGTAACAATAAAGTCAAGAGAACTCACATCATGCCCTTATAGCGAAAAACACAATAAATTCAAATATGTTCACATAAATGCTAGAAGCAATTTGACTTTTGAAATATAAGATTTTAATTAATTTTTAATCCTAGAAACTATTAAAAGTTCAACAATAAAGTTTAAAACTTCAAAAATATGTAACTATGACTTAAATTTTACAACAGATTTTCCAAAGACCCTCTAAAACATCATGATCACATGGCATGGAAAAATTGCCAAACTCCTACGTTTGTTCAACTTGAGATTCTCTATCAATTGGTATTTGAACCAGCTTTCTACCACTTATCAATCATGACTTATACGAAATTTAAGAAAACTGAAGTTTACAAAAGTTGAAAACTAGTTCACCAGTCTATAGGTTTTATGTTAAAAAGTTCAAACTTTTTTATAAGTGTTCACTTTTTCATGCTGAATCTGAATATCAAATTCGAATTATTTTTCTGAAACTCATTCTTTTCAAAAATGTATTTTTTTTGAGATCCATAACTACGAAACCACGGTTTTCTAGAACTCCAACTTCGAAGCATTTTGAAGAGAACTTCCTAGAAACAAAACGATAGAGCGTGTCAAAAAAACCCTAAGAATCTAAGGCTAAATCTATTCAATCAGTCACTCTCGAGATAGAATTCTCATGTTACACGCCTATTGCCAAATACAATTATCTAATTAAACTTTTTATTGATCGATCACATGATGATTATGCTGAAGCATTTTTATGTAATACAAAAACATATTTTCAAAATCTTGTAAAAATTATTTTCCTTTTGCAATAATTAATTGATTATTATTATTATTATTATTATTACATTAGAAATAAAACTTGTGAAATAAATTTTTTATAATAAAGAACATTTAAACATTGATACAGGAATTTCAATTTTATACCATACAGATACAAATTAAGTTCACATTATTTCTAGAATTAAAAATTTATTTATTTTTCTTGATTTTATGCATATTTATTTATCACTATTAATGAGATGAATGTTGTTATGAAAAAATCATTTTCAATAGAATATGAATGTTTATATTAAAAATATGAAAAATGAAAAAAGGCTTCGATTATCGTCTCAAATTTAAAAGTTGAAAGAAGTTTTGAGGAAAAAAATAAAATTTATCTTTTCATTGCTTATGAGGAAACAGATCGAATTGATAACTTTCTTTCAAAATCATATTGTTGTGATAGGTAGGATTCATAATGAAGATAAAAACTTTAGAGAAGTGTTCCTGTCATTGCTACTATTTTTTACAGGAAAGAAGATAACAAATAATAAGTTTATATAAATATTTCATTATTACTATATGTATCAAAATGATTGCAATATATTTTGTTTTGCATATATATCGCCTTAGGAAAAGAATAAGTTACTGAATGATTTTTTAAAGATGTGTATGCCATAAAACGCTCTAGAAAAATTGTATGACAGGACTTCTACTGATTTGATCTAAACATTTCTCATTTACCTGAAGAAAATAACTTATGGGATAAATCTATTTCGCTTTGTATTGAATGAACAGAATAAAAATATTAGAAAAAAAATTTATTTTGCATATATATGTATTGACTTAAGAAAATAAAAAAATCTTGAATTTTTTTTGTGAAAAATGCATGGTAGAAAGCTTTACATAATCCATATGAGCAAATTTCTATTTGAAAAAAAAAGAGAAAAGAATTATTGAAAATTTTTTATTATGTTTTAGATGATGAGAAATAGCATTATCGGAGAGTTTGTTTATTTGATATCTAAGTATGTAGAATTATTTAAATTTTATTTTTCAATAACATACAAATATGTCTTAATATTCTATAAAGTTCTATTTAATTTTATGACTATTACAGTTAAGAATGATAAGTTTCAACATTATAATATAAAGTTAATAGACTGTACTTAACATAAATTATATGTCATGATCAAATGATCTTATATAGGAGAAATATTGAACAAAATAAAAATTTTTATGATTTTAAAAATATGATTTGATAATATTATTATCATCAGAAGACCAGTTGATGGGTATAACATCGAGATCTTCAATATGTGATTGTGGCGACTCTTTTTCTCTATTTCGATATTTATCTTCTTTTCCTATGTCTTCCATAAACCATCTGTTGTCTTCATACAGCATTGATCTCTCCAATTTTACAGATTTTCTCGCATCTTTCACACGTTGTGACTCATCTATACCTTGCGATCGAATTATTATATATAAAAGTATTGACCAAAGACCTTCTAATCCATTAAAAATAACAAAAAACCATCCGAGAATATTTCCAGCTTCTTCATTAACAATTGTAATGAATGGACCAAAAAGCCAACCAATACCTTGAGTAATACATGATAAAAGTAAGATAATCACACATCGTTTCATTCGTTTATGTAATGGATGAGGTGATGTTGAATAGAGATAATGCGTTATTGTACGAATACCAACAAGAATAAATATTATTATATTAATTACAAGAAATAAACAAGCAGGTATTGTCAAAAAGTAATAAATAACATTTCGATTAAACCAACAAAGTTTATATGAATATAGTTCAATAATACTAAACGATGAATTTGAATTAAAACCAATTGCCAAAGCAACACATGTTATTGAAATAAAAAATGATATTAAAATCATAATCAATAGTTTTCGATAAGATGGTTCAGGAAATAAACGAACAAAACGAAGATAATTAAAATATCCAATACTTGTTTTAGCACAAAACATAAATATCAAAAAGAAATAAACAAAGAACATTAAAATAGTTGAACTTAAAAAACATTCTGTTTCATTTTGAGATGTTTGTGTATAGACTGTCATAGCAAGTGCAATATAAAAAATGAATAGAATTGTTGTACTTGCACCTGAAATTAGTGGAAGTAAATAATATGTGTTTAATCTCTCTGTTGAAGTTCGAATTTGTCTAATAGCAGCATGAGTAATAATTATTATGAAACAAATAATAGATATTGATTGAAATACAAGCGAAGCAATATCTTGACTATTGAGATAGGGTGTCGTTGTTTTTGGTAGCCAAATAAGAGCAAAAGAAGTTAAATGATCACAACTGCATTCATATCGATTAAATTCTTTATTCAAATAAGGTGTAGTACAACCAGATTCATTCCATATAGATTTATTTGTATCATAAAATGAACATAAATATGTTGCACTAATATTTGGTTTATATTCTGGTAAAACTTGAAAATATAAGGAAACATTCATCGAAGAATGCATAGAACTATTTCTTTGTATCAATGCCACAATAATTGATGATGCAAGTGTTTTATTACTTGAATTATCTATATTTTCAAACGATGTAGGCTTATCAATAATCAGCATATTGAGAGATGTGACATCACTTAAAGATTCATTACTGATTATTGCTGCAGCTGATAAATATGAACGAGTGACATTATCTTTATTGGAGCTATTCACAACTTCACCACCAATATTACGTGTAAATGAAGCACCCAAAACAATAATATTTTCATCTTGTTTTGGTTGTTGTGCTATAAGGATTGAATCATTTTTTTTTAGAGTTACATTAACATTGTTTATTTTGTTTAAAGAATCGTCAATTTCATTAACTGTTAAAACATATGTTGAGTTTGATGTAGAATTAGTATTTGTGATTGATTGTATGTAGTTTGACAGAGCATTAGCAACAGTAGTCGAATTGGTGGTATTACTCTGTAATATGTTGTATGTTTCTTTCTATTAAAAGAATATTATAGAAGAAGAAATGTAAGTTTTAAAATCATACTTGAACTTCTGGTTTTAAACGACAAATGTTATCGAATATCGCATGAGTTTCATTATCGCAATCTTTAGCACTTAGAGGTAGCCACATAAGAGCAAAAGAAGTTAAATGATTACAACTACATTCATATCGCTCAAATTGCGGATTAAAATTAGGTGCAGTACAACCAGATTCATTCCATGCAGATGTGTGTGTATTATAAAATGAACATAAATATGTTGCACTAACATTTGGTTTATATTCTGGTAAAACTTGAAAATATAAAGAAATATTCATAAGAGAATTCGTAAAACTATTTCTTTGTACTGCTGCCACAATTGCTGATGATGCAAGTCTTTTATTAGTTGAATTGTCAATACTTTCATAGGTAATTGGTTTATTAATAATGAGCATACTGAGAGATGTGACAGCATTTAAAGATCCATGGTTGGTTATTATTGCTGCAGCTGATAAACGTGTGCTAATTACATTATCTTTGTTAGAGCTATTCACAACTTCGCCACCAATATTACGTGTAAATAAAGCTCCAAAAACAGTAACATTTCCATCTTGTTCTGGTTGTTGCACTATAATAAATGAATCATTAGTATTTATATTCGAAGATGTGTGCATCTTTTCAACAAGGTCATCCACTTCTTTTGCTGTTAGAGTATCGTTTGGATTTGATGTAGTAAGTGAACTAATATATAGTGAAAGATACTTCGCAATCAGGGTCGAATTGGTGGAGTTATTACGTAAAATGTGAAATGAATGGTTCTAAAGAATATTTTATAGTAAAACAAGAGACATGCAAACATTTAATATCATACTTTGGCGACGTCTTTTGTGTCACATTTGTTGTCATAAAATATGTGAGTTTCGTTTCTACAAGCATTTGGATCATTGGTTGTGGTAGTGATAGTAATAGTGGTGGTAGTTGTGCTAATAGTAGTAGTGTCAGTGCTGGTAGTTGTGGTGGTAGTTGTGCCGGTAGATGTGATAGTAGTGGTAGTATCAGTGCTAGTAGTTGTGATAGTAGTGGTAGTAT
>JAJEKB010019464.1:0-93324 GCA_022393335.1 Macrotrachela quadricornifera
AATCCAAATAAATAGTGGAATATGTTCTTATACGAAATGATTGCTAATAAGAATTGCTCAAGATCGAATCAATGAATTAAATGGTCGATTTAACAATAGCACAATTATAGTGGAAAAATTATTAGAAGAATTTTCCTTTTTTTTGTATCAAATGATCGATGCAGTAAAATTTTAAATGTTCTTTTAAATTAAATCTCACCATAAACATCTTCATCAAATATTTTAATTATTTTTCATTGAAAGGACATTTTTCGTGAATCATTTCTGCAGAATATATTTGTCATAAAGAATATTCTTTTCGGAGGACTATTTCTCAGAAATTTTTTATATGGAGGACATTTTATACAAAGGACTTTTTTTCAAGAATCAAAAACTAAGGATATTTCGTTAAAGACATACCTGCAAGGACATTCTTGACTGTATTCTATTTAACGTAAAAACAGAAGATGTTATTTTTTTTTATATGAATACCTTATAAAATGTTCTATTGACATTTATTCATAGTACTCGAGTGTATCTGAGAAACAAATTATATGATTTTGTAGAGCAAAATTTCCTCTACAAAACCTGCTATGTCAAATTTCTCTATAATATAGCCATTTTCAGATGTGATCATCCTATCGAATATTTCTTATTAGAAAGTTGTAGTTTTTAAATTAATCCGTTTCATTGTTGGAATCGAACCAATTGAAATAGGCCAGACTGTAGAGAATTGAAAGACACATCTTTTAAGAAAAAGTTTGTCTTATAAACAAAGAGAAACAAGTGAAATATTGGCAAAATACAGAGACCGCTATTTATTCTGTTCCACGTGTTAGATAAAGATATTCAATTAGTCCAGTTTTCTTTCGAACATAGTAAATTAAATAACTAGTAGTTCATATTTTCTAAAACGTTTCTGTCATGACCATTGATTATATAGATTAAAATATATATGATTATGCGAATTGATTCCTTTCAAATTTTATCGAAATATTTCCTAAATTTGATTTATCGAAAACAAAATAGCAGACAAAACTTTAATGGATTCGGCTGAATTACAAATATCATGTACTGCACTAAAGTACACATACAAACACCAAGAAATCTGTCCGATCGCGCCAAATCATGACAAGATCTTTGACAATCCTGAGTAATCTGAAAGAATTAGCAAAGTACATTGGTAGAGAAGCATGACTATTTCCAATATTTTCATAAGTAGAATTAAGATCATTTAATACAAACAGGAGATCTGGCATTCTGACGGAATCTAATAGACACGAAAGATTTTCAACAGCTTTTGATCTACATTATTGTATTCGTTAATGTTTATCGGATTCTAATGGCTTATTGCTCTTCGATTTTATTCTTAAACCTTTCAGGACCGGCTAATTTTGAGCAAAATTTACAAATTTTTCAACTTTTTAAAAGTGATTCACTTTGCTGAATTTATCAAAATATTAATATCAGAAAGCTTTTAAAGTGTGATGTTCTTTAAAACGATTGGGATTACATGGTGAAACATCATAGTCTGAGCACATGAGTTTATTTCTGTATAAATCTTCCTCTTCATAACAATCAAAGAGCTGTATATAGAGCAATAACATGAGAGAAAAATCCATACGATAGGAAGATCTCATAGAAGATGAATAAGGAAGGGAAAAGACCATCTCACATACATGTATGATGGAATCGAAAAATCCATGACATATGAATGACAATAAAAGAAAAGTAAATGAATGTAAGTTCATCCATATAATCATATAGATAGTGAGGAAAAATCATTATGGCTCCATCTGAACAAGACCCGGATCATGAATACGAATGTGTGAAAAAAAGCATACACAACGTTTACTTTAAAGAGATGCGAAAAAACATTCGAATGTTCAGGCGTCAGATAACTTTAAATTTTAATGACGCTTTTAAAGCGTCACCGGTCCTGAAAGGGTTAAAACAAATACAACAATTTATGTGATTTGTGTAAAAAAATAAATGTAGATTAAACGAGCGTAATAGAAGCAGATAAAGAAAAATTGACAAGATCGTATGAGGAAGTGATGGAAATCGACGAAAAATTTAGAAATATTTTTTTATTACACGAGTTATACCATAAAAGCCTATGTGATGATATAAAAAATCTTTTTTAAGAATCTCATGAATTATGATACAACAAAGAAATTGTTCAAATTTATGTTATCTGAAAACCTGATCTGCTTCCTTTTAGCCATTATCTGACAGATATACCATCTAAGTATAGCTTTTCTAACTAAGAAATATGCAATATAGTTGGATAAAAAGCTTTTAATGTCAGAAATCTAGTATTTTTGCAACGAAACTAGCAAAAAAGATGAAAAGGAGGAGCATTCATCAGTCAGCTTGTAAAATTTGATAAACTATGACCTGAGTTAATGATGCAATCATACATCAAATATTCATTATCATATCAATAAAATGATTTCGTCAAATTATAATTAGTTTATTCAGGAAATCTATCAAAAATTGTGGATGAAAATGATAGTATGGCAATAAAAAAAAATCGCAGTATTTTGTTTCTAACGTGGGAACATTCCCAACTGCTTAATTGCTTTTGAATCAAATAGGATCTGAAACGATAGACCTCAGTGAGTTATAAAATACTCTAGAAGAGTTTGCTTTTCCGAGCTTCCTTTATTGAGATACACCGTTATAACTATATCAATTTAGTTATGTTATATGGTGTTGTTACAATATATTTAATAACTTAGCTTGGCGTTTTGTGTTCTATTTTGAATTTCTACCATTAGAAAAATATCTAGTACTCATTACAATCTCATAGATTAAAAACAAATCAATCTTTTCGATCAAAGATATGAGGAAATTCTATATCATATAACACAGAATCATTGTAAAACAAGATATACTCTGATTCATAGCTGCTAATCTTGATTCATCTGGTATTTCCAGCAAAAATTCACCTCATTGTTAATGCGTATACGAGAATATTTGTTTGTTTGTTTGTTGATGCTCTAGTTAATGAGAGTTGGAAGTACCTATTCACATACGATTTAGTATATAACACATCGTACTAATATGTTAAGCTTAATTCTCGAACATTTATCGTCATTTTCAATACATATTCTACTAATGCGATCAAAATGTATTTCTTTTGTTCGAACATTTGATTTGCATATGGTCTTCGATACTAGCAAGCGATAATCAGCCAGAAAGGAAAAAATTATTTACAGTTCGTCTGGAATAAAATGAATATGTGAGGCGAAAGAGAGAAAATCTAGGAGAGCACATGGTCATACTGAACCTATACGTATAAATATATATATATCATCACGTTGTATATTATTGATCAGTATCAAAAATAAATTGCATACAAATATGGAAAGTGTTAATCGCATTTTGAAAAGTCTCACTCAAACAATTTCGAATGAGGTGAAAGTTTCGGATGATTTTCAATACCATATAACGTGACAAAATTGATATAGTTATAACGATGTATCTCTCAACTAAGGAAGTCTGGAAAACCAAATCCCTCTAGGATATGTTAGAGGATGACATACCATCAGCCTCTTTTCTTTCATGTATATGTTCTTTTCTGTTCTACGCATATGTACATATATAATTTTTCCTGTCATTTCTTTCATCGGGATGTTCTCACTTCTGTTCATCATTGCTCGCTCGTGCTATAAATGGGGCTGATTTCTTTGCAATACACAATCACTATTTATTATCGTATCTTCTGAGTTAGTCACCACAGCGATCCGATAGGACGCACACTCACAGAGTATTTAATAACTCACTGAGGTTTATCGTTTGAGACTCTAGCCGATTCAAAAGCGATTAAACAGTTGGGGATGTTCTCCCGTAAGTTGCACGTAATCTTATAAAAGAAAGAAATCTAATAGAATAGTATTATTGCATGCATAATTTCGATTTATATAAACCGATCTGAACGAAAAAATATCGAAAATACTATCAATACAGTGTCAGTTCATCCTTTTGCCAACATTGTGTGAATAATCTACAACAGAGTCCATATTCTTTACTTATATATAAATAGCTTGTGATGATTTTATATTAATAATAAAAAGCAATATTTTCAAAACAAATGAAAAACATATTTATTGTGATAGTGTTCTATCGTTTTTCTTTTCAGATTAGTTAGAGCACTATGAACTTGTAAATTAGACCTATACGTTTTGTACTCGCATAAGTGGTTGAAAAAGAAAAGCGTCTACTGGCTTTTTATTCTTTTCGACACCGTTCCAACTAATTAACATGCTCGAAGCTAAGACAAGCATGAGTAATGTACCAATGCCAAAACCATAATAATCCCAATTGTAAGATGGTACAGCTGTTAGTAGTTCAATACTTGCTACAAAAAATAAAATAGCACTTGTCCAGAGAAGAAGGCTAATCCACATGAGCATATAAGTACATTTAAAACATATCCGAAATAACAATAAACTAGAAAGGAATACAAATATTTTTCGCATTATATTTAAAAGAAAGAACTTACATATGAGCAATGATTGTAGTAAATAAACCAAAACTAATCGTAACAATACTTCCATTTGTTGATGATTTGATACATGATAATATTTGTCGAAATGTATGTTGAGAACAATTCTTATCACGAATCATTTTTATACTGGAATAAAAAAGAAAGAGAAAGATTATTTCAGTAAGCGCATTTGAAAGAATTTAACTTACAAAAGACTTATTGAACAAACACATAACCATCCAAAGACGAGGGCTATCAAAAGACCACGACAACAAAAATTTATTGATGGCATGTTTTAGTCAATGACAATAGTTGTGAAAGATGAAAAAAATGAGATGTAAATTATAGAATTGCAATTTCAAAGTAATAGTAAAAATAGTCCATATATTTATTCTCTGAAATGAAAGTCAAATTTGTTGGAAAAAATCTCGTATTTCTAGTAATATTGACTGGCTTACTTCCTGTGATTCTGTCGTCATGTAAGAGCGTAAATAGTAATGCGTCACTAAAAATAATAGAAAGAGCAAAAATTATTCTGTATGTTTATAGAACGAACTATGAGAATATATAACATCTAACAATAGTGTCATATTTTCAAAAATTTGGATACATACTTTTTATTATCACAAATAAATATTAAAAATTTTTGTTTTGACTAATTTGTTGCTTCGTAGTTATGTAATAAAATGAACTCTATGATTATCTCTGCATTATTTCTTACAAGAAGAATATCTGATTGTAAAACTTCTTAAAGATTATTAATATTTACTTTTCATTTTATTAAATATTTTGTTCGATCAAACATAATTCTTTTTTGAAAAATATTTGAGTATTGTGAATGAAGATAGTGAAAGTGACGGAAAGATGTAAAAAATGATGTGCATAGCCTTCATCATTTTGTTTGCTTTCTCATTATATGATTTTTTGAATTTTGTCCCCTTTATTCAAAGTTAATTAATAATAAACACGAGCTATGTCTTATATGCTGCTTACAGTCCAAGATTTTTGTATTGATTCTTTGCAAATATAAGGAGATGAAGTTTCATACACGTCAAGCATAACTAACCAATGAATACTGTTTCGATTTGATGATTTTGGTCTTTGAATCTGACGAGTACTTCCTGCTCTTGAATACTGTTTGTATGAGATTTTTCTTGAAAAGTTTTTTTTCTGACTCATTTGCTTCATCATATTAAAAGAATCAGTAAAACTGTCCTATGCTTGTTCGATATTTAATGAATTTATATGTCTTTTTTGCGTTCTAGCAATATTTTTGATGTTTTGTGAGTCTCATGTGGTCGATCTTTGATTTATGATGAATAAATCCTTCACTAAATATTGGAAAAAGCCAATATAATAATTTAGTTTGTATTGCTTGCGTTCTATATTTCATAATGCCAAAATAAACTGACTTTCGAAAAAATAAAACGAAATACAACTTTTTACCAACTTACTAGTATAGAATGAGTCATAATGATTGTGCCAGTTAGTATTTTGCGAATATCTCAGCACCAGCCAATCGTATAATCTTGATTCTTTTTTTCAAAAAATGCGCCGTCGAAAGCTGAATGAACAAATCCCTATTGACTTGTTCTGATGAATGTCTCCTATACTCTAAATGGCTAGATCACATGATGATGCAAAATCGAATCGTCTTAAATATTTGGAAGACTTTTTTATTATGCAAATATCTCGACCTGAGAAAATACCAACATCTTAAAGTTTTGTTCAGAAGATGCGCCGTTAAAAGCTCTATAAAAACCTCTATGAACAGGTACCAATTGATTTGCTCTGATGATTTTTCGAATTGGTTAAAATTAAAGACTTGCATTATGCTGCCACGAGTGTTCAAAACTATTTACGACGTTTTTTATTTTGAATAAATCTCGGCTTAAAAAAAAATGCTAGACTCTTAATTTTCTTTTTAAAAGATACACCGAGAAAAGTTCTACAAAACCTATAAGAAGAAATCTTTATTGACTTGTTCTGATGGTATAGCTCTGATACTTAAAATGAACAGGTCACATGACGGTGCTATGTCCATCGTATTTAGTATAAAAAAAATATTTCGAGGGCAGTTTTTATTTTGTGAATATCTCGACTTGAAAATATGATAACGTCTTGATTTTTTTTAAAAGATGCGTCGTTAAAACCTCTATAAAAGTTATAGAGACATCATCAGAACAAGTCAATAGGGATTTGGTCATACAGCTTTCGACGGCACATCTTTTAAAAAAAGAGTCAAGATAATACGATTGATCAGTGCTGAGATATTCACAAAATACAAAATGGCGTAATCATTATGACTCACCCGGCATTCTTTTATGATATTAGGATATATTCATCATACAATCAGCTTCAAAATTCCAAGTCATACGAAGAAGGTATTTACCTAGGAAAATGATGATTTCTACTTGATAATCTCGAAAATAGGGTACAAACTATACTCTTTCTCGTTTCAATAATTGGAAACTTCGCACTGTTTCGCAACGAAAATTTTTTTAAAGTCCTCTTGCATTTCCATCTCCTAGTCTTTGAATTATCACATGACTATTCTTTCTTCTGAAAGAAAGTTGATACAAACAAAATATAATCAAATATTTCGCAGTTTCCGGATTTGCTGGAATAAACTTGTGATGTCATACGATTCGAAGAAAAATTCGCGCATATGTGTATATATATTCGAATTCTATAAGTAGTTTTTCATATCATAAAAAAAATCATCTATTTATACTAATCAATGTCAATCACACAAACAACTTATAATTCAGATTTGGGTACGTGCGATTTGTTCAAACAACTTGAACAACAATTCGATAATTATTTAACAAGTAATACTTGGAGAAATGATCACATTATCAAAGTTTTGAAATTACTTCAGATTTTGTACGAAAAATAATATATCCGAAAATGAAACAAGAAGCTGATATGTTAGCTGAAAAGATAGTTGTAAATACAAAAAAACGAACAGAACGATGGGGAACAAATACATCTATAACACTCGTTCATCGAATTATTGAAATTTTATTTAGTAATGGCATTCGTCGTGGTTCAATTCCATCGGAAGAAAATTCTCTTCACAGACGCGAAACATTAATTCGAAATGGTTTAATAAGCAATGATGGATTAAGATTTTCTATTCTTATGTTACCAAATCGTGATCAAAATAAAGCTAAGAATGATGGATATTTGCCAGATCTAGGAAAGATCATTTCACTCTTACAATTATGGTCTATCATCAAGGCAATGCTCATAGCAACAGAACGGTATGCTCAAAATTTAATATAAATATTTTAAAACAAAGTATTGAAACAGTTTTAACAATAAAATCAATGACTACTACTGATTTTTCATCAGAATATCAACAGAAACATAGTCGAATTTCACTCAATGTTTTACGAGAAGAATTAAATAATAATTATCATGTAATAAATATTGAAAAGGCTGAATTATTAGTACATGTATTGGCTAATCATAATTGTACAATAATATGGTTTCTACAATCAATTATAGAAGTTATTCAAATTCAAACAAAATCAATTCGTTTGTTTGTTGTACAAGATGCTCGTCGATATGCTTGTTATGATACTGATTTCGATGAACATATTCAATCGTATTCAAAATGTTTAAATCAAATAGCAGAAGAATTAGGTATTAATAAACATATAATATTAACATCACATGAACAATTAGAACAACAAAATAATAATTGTCCAAATTTAAAATTATTTATTAAACAACGAACTGAAGTATATAAAGATAAATTTGAAGAATTTTCAAAACCATTTTTTCAAGCGAAATCTGATTTAATGTCTTGTACAACAAGAGGAAGTTTTCTTTCTTTAGTTGATAAATTATCTTTAAATAATAATATATCATAATTGACTGAACCAATATTACATAGTCGTTTTCATCCTGAATTAGCTAATGCACAACTTTCACCAAGTGATGAATTAAAAATCTTAGCACAAATTTATCAACCTCAAATTGATGATACCAATCGAGAATTATTAAGACAAAATTTATTATTTTCAAGTTTAATCAATGCATCGAAATATATATCTTCATATGAATCACAAACATTGAATAAAAATAAATATCAATTAGATGATATACAATTTTTATTACCAGGAACAATTCGTTTAAGTATACATAATAAATCATCGGATTGTGATCAATTTTTAATAAAATGTGGTCCAAAATTTACTTCGACAACCACGGCATGGTACAGCTGGTTTAAGATTAAGAAAAAATAAAGGTTTACATTCAATGTCATTTGAAATTCGACTAAGTTTAGAATATAAAATCGATAAATATATTCCAATATTTATTAAAAAAAATTCGACAATAAACAATCATTTGTCAACATTAGCACATATTGATCAACCGATTCTTTGGATTCATTCAGATTTAGCTCAATTTTATATAAACAATGATGATGATCTAAGCCAAATCTTCGATAAAAATAATAAAATTCGTTTAATTTGATGTCTCAGACATGTTTTATTATTGTAAGATTACACCGATTTAATCTTGAAAATAAAAGTTTATTCCAGAAAATTTTTGTATAATCATTTCTGAAGAATAATCGCATCGTCTCTTTGATCAGAGACGATCATTAGAACGAGTCGACAGGACTGCCCTGTTAATTTTTCACATAAGTTTGTTTGAAAGCTTTTTACAAAGCTAAATAGATTCTTTTAAAAGATCCATTATCGATGAAATTCTATTAATCAATAGTGACCCTATTCTTTCAATTGGTTTCATCAGAACTAATAGATTTCATACTCATTCGGAGTTATTATCGTACAATACAACTTTCGCCGCTTCTGAAAAGCTCAGCCATGATTATCACACCAAAATTATTTATAGTAAATAGAAAATAAATTGCAATCTCTTGATAAGTGGCAATTAAAGTATTCAAATCTTGAAGATGGTAGCGTATAATCAGTCAGAATCTTTGTATTCATTGATAAATATGTTGTTTTTCTGCAGTTATCCGGCTTATTCTTTGGATCTATACGACACCAAAATCAGTTATTTTTTCTACAAAGCATAAATTAAAACAACATCTTTTTGGCTTGATTTTAATGTGACTTTTGATCAATTATTTCGCTTTCTTTCATTAAAAAGATTCTTATTTTTATTTAATTAATGAAAAATATTAACCAAATTTTATTTTTTTAAATTAGTTATAACTTTTTAATTGGCTAAAAAAATTTGAAAATAATCTTGACAATGTAAAAAGGCTAACATAACATCTAAACAGGTTTATAATCATATCTGTTGAAAAGCATCCTGTGACAATCTCTGTCTTAGATTGAAGAATATTTCGAGCATACGAATACATCTATATTATACTGCACAGAATAATTCTTTATTCTATCGCTGTATGTCGCACAAATTCTTCCCATTTTTGTTGACTGAATGTAAACATAATTAGAAATATATCAACTCCAGCACAAGAGTTAAGTTCAATTCGTCTGAGAAGAACTAAATTTGAACTGTGCATCTTTCAATTACGACCATCTAGCTATCTGTAGAATAAATTGTTCTGAGAATTTTTAAATGTGTTTGATTAAAATAATAGAAATTACCAGCAGTGACTTAATTCCGTGAATTCTGAATCGATGAAGAATTCAAGCAATCCGAGAATCACATAGAATACACACACCAGGTGCTCGTGAAGAACTCAAAGAATTCTAAAAGTCCAAGGAAGTGCGAGTGAATGCGTAACGCTACACGTCAATCTCAACACTGTCGAATGTATGTGACTTTAGTGTAATTTACGGAAAATCTAATAAACAACTCATACTATGCAAAAGAAGTTGCAGCATTGCTCTAAATAATTGTCAAAAATGATGAAAATCGATCTAATCCCAAAGTATAATTTAGAAAGATATCAATACTATTTATTCAGTCAAGAATATACAATAAGATAAATTTTATACAAGTAACTGTAACTGTTCATCTGTTACTAAACCAACTTGTCCAGATTTTATCAAATAATCTTGTAAAGCACTTTTTACAGCATTTCTTCGACCACTCGAATGTTCTGATGTACCAACAAGACCATCGCACTCGAATCTGCCATCCCATACTCCATTAATAGATATACGACTTTTCACTTTCGCTGTACATGTTTTATTAAGTAAATTAATCTGTTTGTAATTACTCCATTGAAATAAACCAGAGTATCTGTCAGCTGCTGTTATCAAGGCTTTCTGTCCCACATCTGTATCAGCTATCGATCCTACTTTTTTTTCTAAATTAAATAACATGAAATATATATATATATACATATTTCACACAATCATTCTCCTTGTATATGATGATAGAAAATATTTTATACAGATTATAGACTCAATTTGTTTAAAATTTGCAAAATGTAATATAATGTCATGTTTAGAAAACTTGCAAATTTTTCCTAATTATTCTTTCTCTTCAAGAGTGAAGATGACGAAAACAAATGTTTCAAATGAATATTCTAAGAAGAATCTAATAATTAAATTTCTCATTTATATAGTTTGACTCACCAGTCGTATCAAGTAATACTGTTGATGATCTTAAGGATTGATTTTGTCTGATAGATTTAAATATGATACCCACAGCTAGTGTAATAAGCAATATGAATATAATAATCGTAATTATCTTAATAATACTGCATGCATTTGGCTTATTTACAGGTCGAATAATAGGAATTGGAAGGCCTGGCCACATACCATTCATTCATATGAATATTCTTATGTGAATTAAAAACAAAGATATTGTTAATAATAAAATGATAATGTTACCAATCACTACGTCGCAATATGAATGTAAATAATACATCTATTCGTTCTGTAATGACGTACACACATGTGGTGGGCTTCTAATGATGAATACTTAGATAGTATCATTTTAAACTGATGGGATGCAATATTTTCTTCAATGTTATACCTTAATTAGATCATTAACTTACTCATGATATTTTTTTTCTGTTCTTATTGAGACGTTTTTTTTAAATGATTCATTCAAATAGTAAATACGATGAAGAAATTAAATATGCATCACCAGTCTTATCGTCAAATTGATGAGAATATTTGAAGAAGAAAATAAATTCTACTTGTCGACTATAGACACATAAAGATAACAAAGAAATAAAGATTCCTATCTCAAATTGCTATATTTATTACTTGTATAGAATACAACTTCAACGAAAGTATCTAAATAAACACAATCAAAGTATACAAGTAAAATACAAAATACCGATTTTTTTCCTATAAATTTAATCGTTGAATTCGTATGAACATAATTTACTCAAGATTAATATAAAAAAAAATCAAAGAAACTTATTACATGCTAGGTTAAAGTTGAAAACGAACTCAATACTATTCATTTGTTGAAGCAAAAAAAAAAGTTTCATCCAATTTGTTGTAGTTGTTCATTTTTTCTTAAACCAACTTGTTTAGATTTTATCAAATAATCCTGTACAGCATTGCCTGCAGCTCCATCTTTATTTTCATAATGTCTTGATTCACCGACCACACCATCACATTCAAATCTGCCATCCCATACCCAGCTTAACTTATGTATACGACCTTTAACTTGTACTGTACAAGTTTTATTATGTAAAGGAATCTGTTTATAATCATTCCATTGATATAAATCATAGAATTTATTAGCAACTATAGCAATCAATTGTTTCCAATCGATTTCACTGCTTGTTACTTCTTGTTTTGTTGATATAATATTAGAAATATTGTTTCCATCTAAATATAGGATTAAATAATTTATACAATAAAATAAAAATAAAGATAGAATGAAATATTTTCTTACTTAAAAATGTTGAGTTGTTAGCAGTAACGGGCAACGCTGTTGATAACGATGATGAATGATTTTTTTTCACAGATACAAATATTATAATCAAAGGTAATATAATTATAATAATAATTGCGACACTTATACTGATAAAAATAATAGTTTTCCTGCGAGATGTTCGGATCCTTATGTCAGTTGTATCATCATCACCATCATTTTCGTGTGGATAATGATGTCGGAGATTTTCGCCTGTAAATCTCAGTGGAATGTATGTGTTCGTGCTCATCAAAAAGGTAAGAGTGACGTAAACAAAAATATGATCATTAATACCTCTTATGTATCATGATAATTACGTATGATAGTTTTTTTCGTTCTCTCATTACTCAAGTTGGAATTTTCCATTTTTTCAAGCGTATATACGCATTTATATATTCAGGTATATCAAAAGTAACTAAAATAATATTTTATTTCCTTATAAAAAGCTTATAGAAACGTTCTTTCTATATAGTTTGATAGAGAAAATAATGCAAAAATTTTTCTATGCTATTTGATCTTACTTCCACTAATATTCTAAGAATAAATTTTCGATAAAACTTGTTTCATCTCAATACCTGCTGATTGTATTATTACTGACAGTCAGAAAATTAAGCTTTTTATAAGGAAATAAAGTACTCTTCCCATTATTTTTGCTTTGCTCTAGGTATATATATACACATATGGTATTTTTTTGATCATCAAATCTACATCTCATCATTTTTCTACTGACAAAAGGCTGCATGTGTTCCAAAACTGTATCATTATTAATGAATCGTCTTTATCATGCTGCATCACGTCTTTTCTTTTGGAAGTCTATTCCTGAAATGGACAATTCAGATACTGAAAATGACGAACAATTTGAATCCATTCCATTGATTTCATTGAATGATAATTCACATCGTTCTGTACATTATACCGATGATGACATTGAACAAATCGCTTTAATTTGGTTAGATACAAGTGCACAAAATTATTCTTCCGATTCACTACATACAAAAACATTAATTCGAGAAATCAGTAAAGATAATTGTTTTTTCTTCGAGAGATCTGAAATCTTCTTAAGCGAAATTGAACAAATAAAACGTGAAAATAAACACGTATTAGTGATAATGTCGGGTTCATATGCCAACACAATTCTATCGTCAACACAAGATATAACGGAAAAAATAATTATATTTTGTAGAAATTATGAGAGATATGCTAATTTTAAAAAAACATACTCAAATGTCGTGGAAATCTGCACTGAACATGAAATATTGAAAGACTGTATATACCGTGTATTTCCAGCATTAAAATTTCACTTGTTCATTAATCAAACATTGCAAACAGTAAGACCAGTCTCTATATCGCAAGATATTAATGACAATAATACTTATTTTCCATATATGATATTCATTGAAGCATTGAAGAATATGCAACAAACAGCAGAATCAAAAGAAATAATGCTGAATAAATGTATCGATTACTATGGAGAAGATCAATATATCAAAGATTTTAGGAAAAATTACAAATCAGAAGAAGCGATTGATTGGTACGTTAAATCATCTTTTGTCTTTCGTTCAATTAATCGAGCATTTCGAACGACAGATGTAACATTGTGGTATCTATTTCGCTATTATATTATTGATCTATGTAAACAATTGGAAAAAGTACATAGAAAACAAAACAAGCGAACATCTTTTACAGTTTATCGTGGACAACCTAAGATGGCAATAAGTGAATTACAAATGTTAGAATCTCATGTTGGCTGTCGGTTTTCAAATAATGGGTTTCTCTCAACGTCAAAAAATATTGAAATTGCTCAAGTATTTATTGCTGATGCTAAAAGCACTGAAGTCTTCAAGGTTATTTTATATGAAATAATAGTCGATGCGCTTCATCTCAAAAATGTAGTTTTCGTCGACATAGAACAATATATCGGAGCATCTAGTGAAGGTGAAATATTATTTAATATAGGTACAGTTTTTATAATTGAAAGTGTCAATTATGATCATATGGAAGATCGATACATAATCAGAATGAAAGTAACTGACGAGACTGATGATATGAAAGAATGCTTAGATGCAGCAAAACAAAAAATTCTAAAAGGTAATATAAATTTATCATTTGGTTGGTTGCTAGTCGAAATGAATGAATATATTAAAGCTCTTTCATATTTTCAAATGTTATTACAAGTCTTACCGACATCACATAAAGATGTGACTGCTGTATATGATCATATTGGCGATTTGTATATGCGTATCACTGATTATAATAGCGCTTTAGAGAATTTCAATTTAGCATATAAAATAAAACAAAAAAATCTACGTTCAAATCATCAAGAGATCGGTATAACATTAAATCATATTGGCAATTATTATAAAACAATTGGTGATAAAGTTCATGCACTCAAATATTACAACAAAGCTTTACAATGTAAACTTAGTCCATATAACAAGGCTATAACTCAACTTAATATTAGTTTCATATGTATGATCAATAGAGAATATCAAAAAGCTCTCAGTTTATGTTTTCAAGCGTGTGACACACTTCAACAAATTCATCCATATCCATATACTGAAATAATCTATTTTTATCGTCTTATTGGTGATATTTATTTAGCTCAGGAGGAGTACAGAATAGCTGAAGGTTATTATTTGAAAGCATTTAATATGAGTGAGCCTAAAGGTAATTACTGTCAAACAAAATGTGTAAATGCATTAATTGATCTATATAATAAACAAGGCAACAACGAAATGGCTATTAATTTCTGTTCAAATTATTTAGCTGAATGTCAAAATCAACCATCTTCAAATAATATGACGATTGTAAGTCTTTCAATGAAACTCAGCGAATTGTTCGAAGATAATGATGATCGAAAGAAAGTTTTATTGGAACGAGCATTAAATATTTTAGAAAATAATGCTTATCATGACTATGCAACAATAGCTAATTGTTTAGTGATGATCGCACAATATTATCAAAAACAAAACTCTAAAGAAAACGTTTTAAAATATTATAATCGAGCTCTTGAAATACAAAAAAAAATTTATCCACATAATCATACAATAATAATCGAAACACAAAATATACTAGATGCACTCAATCCGAAGACATAATTAGTATAAATATATTTTTACCATTATGTCAAATTATAGAAAATCATTAGAGAGTGTTCGTGATCGACATTTCGTACCGAAACATGAAATGTTAACATTTGTATTTTTTTTAAAAATTGTCTTTAATTTATCTCTTATTTAAAGAACAATTATAATTTTCTTCAAGATACAGATCGTAAACTTCATCAAAAAAAAATAAATATAATTTACATCTTAATACCGAAATGTTATTAGACTTTTTCAAAGTACACTCAAACTCATAAAAATCTATTTGCAATACAGAAAATTACAATTTTGTTCCATGAGAAGTGTTACATATTCTGGAAATAGAGCCTTTCACATTCTTCGATGAATACTTTTTTTCGATTTTCAAGATGACATATACCATATACCCTACTATTTTTTGGTGAAAGTTTAGATACTCTTTTTATATCTTTCTACCTTCACCAACACCTTTGAAATGATATTAACATGTAAACTTTCATTTATTTTAATCATGCAAACATCATCTTATCATTACAATCGTCAGTGTGAATAAAAAACAATATAAAGAAAAAAAAAAGGAAAGATGAAAAGGTAAAATAAATATTTATCACATTTATGCAAGTATGGCCGATGATGATGATGTAGACTGTGATCTTCGACGATGTCAAAATATGATGGAAGAAGCTTATGCACGTCTGCCTGCCTTTGATCCAATGTCAGTAAATGAACTTCGACGAGTAACTGCGATAGTTCGTGCACCCTGGACCGAAGGTGGACCTACGATGAAGCGAATAGAAGAAAAACATGTTGGAAATTATTCAACACGAATTCGTATTTACTATCCGGACGATAGTCAAATTCTTCCAGCACTCATTTATATTCATGGAGGTGGTTGGACAATTTTTAGTCTTGATACACACGATCGCCTAATGAGAGAATATGCAGGTCGAGGTAGAATTGCTGTTATTTGTGTGGATTACAGTCTATCACCAGAAGTGAAATATCCACAAGCTATCAATGAAATCGTTTCAGTGGTTCAATGGTTAAGAAAACAAAATTCAGCAGAATTAGGTATCGATGTGCGGCGAATAGCCATTGGTGGTGATTCAGTCGGTGCAAATCTTAGTGTTGCAACTAATCTTCGTTTACGCAATCTAAATGAACCGGTTTTATCAGCTCAACTTCTCAATTATGGTGTCTATGATCGTATTAGACCTGAGTCAAATTCATGCATGCGTTACGATGGTCCTAGATATCGATTAACTGTAGATGAAATGTGCTTTTATATAAAGAATTATGCACGAGATGAGCGAGATTTTGAAGATCCATTGATATTTCCTCTTCATGCTGATCTTCATGGTCTTCCACCGAGTTTTCTAGTTATTGCTGAATGCGATGTTCTTGCCGATGAAAATCGAGCCATGGCTGAAGCATTACGTAAGGCTAATGTCGAAGTTGAAGAGCGCGTCTATCAAGGAGCAACACACAGTTTTCTCGAAGCTGTTCTAATTGCAGCAATTAGTGACAGAGCTTTGAATGAATCTACTTCCTGGCTTGTTCAACAGCTTAATCGTGATATCAAAGATTTACCTTAATATCACGATATATTACCTATTAAGAGACATAACGAAAATCAATTTGAAAAAAATAATATTTCATTTCAGACTCTCCAAGCTGACTTTTCTTTTTAAATGTTCTGCTAATTTTTAAAGATTTATTTGATACTATCTCGCGTTCATTATTTTATAACCTCGCCTAGTTTTGAAAAACTTGATTAACTTTTTCATCAATCATTTTCAACTTCTTTTTCTTCGAGCTTGTGATCAGCGAGTTTCTGTTTTGTTTGGCCAGCCGATTTTTGCCTCAGACCCGATTTCAGCTTCTCAAATGGCATGCCAACCAGTAAAGATCGAGCAAGCCTCTCACAAAACTGTAGAATGGCTACTTTACTTGCAGCGTAGTTTTCCTTATATATCAAATAACTACTTAAGTCTGACCAAAAAGTGGTGCACTTTTAAAAAATATATATGAAGATAAAGGGAAAGTGTCAGTTTTATTTGATTAAATGTTCAAAATAGTCACCATGATTATTTATACAAAATTTCAGCCTTTCTATTAGTTTGTCAAAAGTTTTTTTAATATTCTTCTTCTGGAACATTTTTCATTACCTTGGATACTGCACGAGCTAATGATTTTTCATTTGGTTGGTCAGTTACATTACGCTTGATGTAATCATTTAACCAATAATCACATAGAGCAAGGTTAGGTGAATATGGTGGATGCGGCATCATAATAATACCTTCTTTTGTTAAATAATTTATAACATCAGAATGAACATGGGATCGAGCAATGTCATAAAGCAATTTTATACCTGCTGACTTTCTTTGTTTCCATATTTCTTTGATAATAGGCTTGAGGCAATTTTGAATATAATAGTTGTGATCAATAGTCCTGCTTTCATCAACACCGTGTATCAAAACAGGACCAATTGATTTGGAGAATATAGAAAATAAATTATTTGGTTCAAATTTATTTCGACGAACTATAGTAGTTGGTGATTCATCTTCACTAACTCAGCTATCTGTCGATAGTAAATCCACGCCTTGTCACCTGTTATAATATCACATAATCGCCGGAAAGCATCACGAAATTTTGCTAAATCTTCATGACAAAGTTTAATTTGTTGTTGCTTTTGTTCATTACTTAGCTGATGTATAGCTACGGAGCTACCTTTTACTCAATATATGTAAAGATGAGGATAACAATGGATGTGTACGTTCCGAAACTGACATAAGTTTTGCTCGTCAGGTGATGATAGATAGGTCTCATCAGGTGATTACCGATCGTTCAATTCAGTTTCCGTATTCTAAAGAATTTATTCTTAATGTAAAAGAGTGTAAAAAGAATTATTCACTTACCGTAGATATAAATCGTCTCATTCCTTTAATACAAATAATGCATTTAACTGTCAATAGCGAAGCTTTTCCTCTTCCGACATTAATGGAACTCTTATGTATATTTGGTTTCAAATAATATTATTATCAAGGTTACAGTAAAAGATAATTGTAAACTCAAACATATTCAAACACTTTTCAATCGTTTTCCTCGAATTTAATGTGTACAAATACACAATGACAATGAACAAGATATTAAGTTGTTTCTTGAATTATTGGTATAAAAAAATATCAATAATGATGATCATCTTTTCGTCTGTCGTCTTCTGATCAAAGATTATTTTTCGGAAAAAATATTGCACAACATTGAACTTCACAATCAATATTTCATCAATGGTTGTTCTGTTGAGTACGAACGGATTATTCAGAGAGACTCTTATTTCACAATGATAAGCTTTTGATAGTAGTAATTATCAATCAAATTCTGTTTCTTAATCGTTTTCATCATAATTTATTAGCAAAATGCTTATACATGTTCATAATTATATAGATAGAAACAATACAAGTCTTCAAAATAAGAGGAGCGTGTATATATAAATAAAAAATACAAAAAAAAAAACATATTGCTTGATTATCATTATCTTCTTTTATTCTCTGTTCTCTGTACATCGTTGTCGTTTATATAATTCATTTCGTTTACGTGTCCATTCATTTAAAGCTGTTCTTCCTTTGATTACAGCAAAAAAGTAACGTTTTAATGGAAAAAATGTTGATGTTGTCTCTTTATATAATTGCCACAATTCTTTTCCTTGTTCCTTTTCAATAGCTTTCTCATGATGAATAACACCGAGATATGTGTAGAAACAAAAGAAAGTGACAAATAGGAATCGACCAAATGACATTTGTTTAGCCATAAGCAAACCAAATAGTTGTGAGCCAAATACTGGTTGACGTGCTAGTTTATGAAAACCTGTCAATTGTTCACTTGGATGCTTACAAAAGTGTTTACCTATATTCACAACAAAGAAAAGATATTTGTACTACGGATTATTTATGGAAATATCCGATAAGGACAGAAGAACATCTTCTAATTAGAATAAGTTCAGATATGATTTCAACACCTAGGAATTCTCCAAAATGATAACGAATTTTGACAAGACTAGCATAAATCTGATGTGTTGTATTTTCTTAGTAAAATATACTTACAAAGATTAGTTACCCAAAACGTGTGAGAGATGTATGGGGACTTCTTTGCGATAGTTAGCAGTAAGTAATCAAGTTTGCTAATTCTAAATATTATGATGAGATGGATTGGTAGGCTTTTAGAAGCAGACTTACAAGAATCTGAATTTTGGATCTTGGAAACTCATCCGCGATACAGAAATTTTTTGATCCGATCAAATATTGGAGAATATTGCAAAACCTATAAATAACTACTTTCTTCAATTTTAAGACCTTCCTGACAGTTTTATAGGTCAAGACTTGAAGCTTGGATCTTCACTAACGATTAAAAAAGCCGTATTTTTTTTATAACTTGATTTAAGTCGTTCTCAATCCGCAATATGGTCTCATTTGCATGTTTAAAAGGTTTTGTTTTGAAATCAACAGGGCGAGTGTTAAGAAATGCTGATCATTGTTGACATCATGTCCAAACGATTACATACCGAAAAAATATGTCAAAAAAATTATCTTTTAAAAGCGAGACTAGTTAAATATATAGTTATGAAAAAGATTTATTTAAGCTCTAAACACTGAAGAAACTTTTTTATACCATATTTAATGTTCATACTATTATTAAAAAATTATTTGCACGAACTAAAAAGGCAGGAAATAATGTAAACTTACAATAAGATCAGTATTGATGGAACTGACAATGTTCATAGTAGTCAATGAGTTTTTTTTTGCTTTTTCCCATATTACTTCTTTAACTTACAAGATACAAGATGTTAACGAAATTTTAGGAATAACCATTGCTTCTTATTGATTCACTATTAAATAGACACTAAATAAAGCTAAAATTATGCTGATTAGACGCTAATTAAACCGAAAAACTAACTTAAAATTGTGATTATTAAGATTTAATTAACAAAACCTCCATCAATTTATCATAAAGAAGTTATTTTCTAAAAGAAATCGTCAAACTTGAATTTTTCATTGTTCCTTGACTGAAGCAGAAAATGAAAGTGAAAACAGGCTATGTAGACCCTCATTCATCTGATCTGTTACCAGAACGTTGACGATCGAAAAGACATAGATTCATTCATTTTCAAAACATAACCAATAGAAAACTGATATGAACTCAAAATTTGACTAATCAGCTACAGAACCTGCCGTTTGCTCTCCCACACGTATCGAAAAATTTTTGGAAAAACTACCTTAATTGGTGAAGTTTTCACGGAAATTTTTTAAAATATTTTTATCATATTGTAACTCGAGTTAAAACTCACCTGTAAATGCTGCTCTTAAACCAAACTGATCATAATACCATGCTTCTAATACACACATACATGTTGATATAACTCTAAAAACAAAAATAACAGGAAAAAGAATTACACATATCCATCTGGTCATTTACCCACAACAAAACAGAAAATCGACTACTTTTCCAGTAATTGATGGTAGTTGATAGAGTGTTGAATCAGAACGTGATATTGGTATCCAGAATATATAAATAAAATGAAGTACAAGCCATGATGCACCAACGTATACTACACGTTCACCAGCTTTTGTACATAATTTCTGTAAATAACGACGAACTGGACCATGTGCCATTAAACTGTGTTGTAAGGCAAATAGAAGCATTAAAATAACATTTATTGAAATATTTGAAAATGTTATTTTATTTTTCAGATTTCCAATATGTTCAAGTTGTATCGATGAATAACTATCAACTGAATAAGGAAATAGAAAACGTTTTAATATTGATGAGTTTGGTTTTGTTATTGAATAATTTGATGAAAATAATAATGTGGAACAAAAACAATGACTCATCCATAAATAGAGACTGAAGGCGAGTGCTTCTTGTAGAAAAAGTTTTGTTGTTAACGTTGACATAGACAAAATAGTACAAATTATATCTAAAAGTTGATAAAAATTCATTTTAATTTTTTAATTGAGCAGAATAGTACGATAAATAAACAATAATAAACTGACAGTATTACATATTAATTAATTAATAAAACTGAATTTATCCATATCAGATATTATTGACTCAAATGCACTCAATGACTTCTATTTTACAGAGAAAATGTGAATCATAAGGCATTAGCTATAATAATGATAATCACTACAATGATGCCTCTATAAAGACACTTTTGCCAGTTAAATAATATTTTATTAATTTAATTAAATTTCTTATTCAATTAAATATAATAAATTTGTTTATTAAATATACTTAGCTACCTTATATTTGATAACACACTTATGCATTTTGATGAAAGAACTAGATTTTTCTCGATTGGGACGTTTCTATGGTTATTGTTAGTGGAAATGGATTCTATATACAATAAAACTTTAATACTCTTTAGTTCTAATATGTTAAAAAGAAAAATATTCAAGAGTAATTTTTTTTCAATTATCTATTCAAAAGAATTATAATATTTAAGTTCCAATACTACATAAAAAAGATTTTACATGTATTCGGAGTTAGAACTATTGGCTTTATCTATTTATAAGATATAATACTGCGTAACTTAATCGATTTTTTTCTTTGATATTTATTTGCTTTTATTACTATATTTTTTTTTATTCATTAACCTACTATATTAGTGAGAAAGTTCGAAACATGCTGTACCTTCTGATATAATATATTTACATTAAATATCAAATGCAGTTTAAAATGTAAAAAACCTATTAAAAAAAAGGTAGAATTTTTTTTCATTACAAAATCGAATGTATATAATGTTGTAATAGTTTTTATTTCGCTTATATCGAGATATATGCAAAAACAAAAATTGTTCCAACATTCTAGATACACGATATTGCAGTGAGAAAAGATGACACCTTTTTTTTACACTTTAAGCTGCATTTGATGTTTAATGTAAATATATCAATAGATGCTGCACACTATAGACTTTCTCACTATATACCATAGATTACTAAATAAAGGTCAAGAAGAAAAACAGTTTGAAATATGTTTAAATTCAAAGATAAAAAAATCAGTGTTTTATCCAGGTTTTTTGCTCCGAGGAGGCAAATTCATTTGTTGGGAGGGCCAGTAAAATTTTTTTAATAGTGGAACTACTATACAGTTATCAAGCCTTCCAAGTGCAGGTACTGAGTTCAAGGTGCTTTACTAATGTAAAAGGAGGTAGTTGGATGACAATATACCACAGACACCTATCAGTATCTGAATACCATAAGGTATTCATGAACTTTATGTGTGGTCCAATACTCCATCATTGTGACGCCCCAAGTGTTTAATTCACTGAAAAGTTGAACAGATTTTTCCCTGACGTTTGAGAATTATATAAATGTCTGAATAAGTACTCATATACTGAAGCAGTTTTCAGATGAGTGTGCGACCAAGTTCTTCTGATATATTGGTAACGGGATATTTGTATTAGTGCTCTGCTGAAAATCGTTTCAGCACACGAACGTCTGGGACTCAGTGCGTTGAGTAGGAGTCTTATATTTATACTGTCAAAGCGTTTTTTTGTAAATTATGTAACAGTAATAACTCTTCAAGTATTAACGTTCTGAATAAAGGACATTTTTTTCAAGTTTCTTAAATTGTCTATTATCCATGAATACAAAAATATATCGAGACGAGGTTTTGCTTATATCGTAGAAGAGATTTTGATCGACATATTTATATAAAAGTTAGAAAGCTGATGATTTTTGTGACAACGTTTAATCGAGTTGTAATTTACTTAGCACTCATAAATACACGGATAAATAAAATACATCCATTACATCCCCATTGAGAGTACACGAGTGGTTAGAATATGATTTTGAAGATTTTGAAAATGTTTCAATGAAATTATTCATAATATAGGAAGAGCATATGGAATATTAGATATAAAAGAAATTTCGTTCATAGATTGTGCAATGGTATTCAAAGGGTTAAATTAATCCAATATATGAAAAAATACACAGAATTCCATACATTCGTGCAGCTAAACATATCGTATTATTCATCCGATAGAAATCATCTGATGAGGTGACTATTCATTTCAATGTTGACAAAATACAGAAATTGTCATAATGTCAGCACATTGCGAGCAAAGATGTAATAAGAAGTAATTTGAATCTGATTGACATTAATGACTTTTGGTAGACAGATTATATTAAGAAAACGAAATTTGTTCCGTTTTAATATTATATTTATTAACTATTTCTTCAATAGTCCCTCTCCCCCATAAAAATAGTTTTGGTTTTCTTAACTTATTTCATTCTTTCGGGGAGGCAAACACGGCCTCTAGGAAGGTAAAATATCCCGTGCTCCCCCCCTCCCTGCTGGATAAAACACTGGAGAAATCGATTAAAATCAGATTATTAGTCATTTTTTTTTACGTGGGATTCCTTTCGGGCTAAATGATCTCTCATATTCTGTAAGTGAGCATTAAGATTGATCCTCGATTACTGATAATTTTTTGAACTTTTCTTCTAATTGTAGTTTGATATTCTTTTCTCTTTTATTGTTTACTCAGAAGAAAGACTCTTATTTAAACAAATTACTTTCTATCAAGCTTGGGCAACCTTATAATTGAAAAACAAGATATATAAGTTGGGCGTCAGTGGAGCTTGTAATTTAATTATAACTTGATAGTTGGAATCCGATTTTTCTACTATAACTTTATCATTTGATCTGGTTTCAATATCTTTGCCATCAAGTATTCAATAGATTCGTACAGCAAATAGCCAATAATTGTCAAGGTTAACAGTAAATGGTTGACGTTATCATGAAAGATTAACCTCACTGCATGGTTTAACATTCGTCGCACCAAAATTGAGTGCCGCAGAATCACATGCTTTATGCAAAGATATTTCAGTCTGACATAAATCAGGTAGATCGTATACTTTAGCCTCACAAGATTCTCTTCTAACAGGTGTACTGTAAACTAATCCGAGTGATAGTAAAATGAAGAACGTAAAACATGCAGAAAAATCTATTTATATATATTTTTTTTCTATATACGAAAAATGATAGATTAAAACGAACTGAGATAAGAAAGATGTGAGAGAATCAAGGTATAGAAATACAGCTGTTCTTGTTTTGTTATTATTTGAAGCAAATTGAGTTGTTCTCGGACATAATACGTTTTTTAATTCGAAAGAATAGGTAAAAAATGATGAGAGTAGGATAAAAATTCAATCCGCATCTGAATTTGGTAAATTTCTTTTTTATTGATAAACATAAAAATAAAATAATTGCGTTTTTCAAAAATTTCAAAAGATGTCAAAGGAAAGAAAAAAACTGGCATCATAAGATATGGACCAGGAGGAGACAGAGAGTCGGTCCCATATCTGAATAGTGAAATACTTGGTTGAATAATTCAGTTGAAAACACGAAAATGTTTTTCGAATCAATCTTGAGGGTGAGGATGTCACAGAAATCTTTAGTATGTACACACAAGCGCATATCTCCCTGCTGAGGGTATTCACATATCGTGATTTCATATGAAAAATGTATTTCGTAGTGAGGCAATCCCAAATGAGAAACTCATAGATTTTCATACGGTCTCGATTAAACGCATCCTGTGAATAATGCGTTTCTATGAAGAATCACGATTTCAAAGCACTCTCTGCACAGGCATACGCGCTGATGCGTCTGATAGGAATTTTCATGGAACCTTCACTCCTCACTCTGAAAAAATAGTCGAAACGCAACATATGATGTATTGAATCCATCTTCCACCAACTCACCCTCAACACCCCTCAAGATAAAACTGATATAAAGAAGTGTAGATTGCCTTCTCATCAGTGTTGAAAGCTTGACATACAAACACTTTAAGCCTTTATATGAAATCCGAAGACCAAAAGGTAATATCTGGTTGTTTCTAAATCAAACTTTCTTTTTTTTTTACATCGTTCTTATCAAGTCTTTTTAATTACATAGAAAGATAAGACATTACACTACTATGACAAATTTTATGATATATAATATGCAAGAGAATGTTTGCAATTTAACAGAATATCTTCAAGAACAGATATCGAAGTAAAACGTACACACTCATTTCGAAATAAACAACATCAATGTCTAATCAAATGACTCCATCGCTTCATACATTACTCGTCGAATTGGTTTATCGAATTTTGGACGAACTCAATGACAAAACAATATTTCTGTCTTGTTATGGAATTTGTGGAAGACTCAACAGAATTATGGATACATATGATCGATATCAGGTACTCTTCAATAGTATTATAAAGTCATATCCGTAATCAGCTTTAAAACACGTCATTCCATTTAAAGAAAAAGTGTGCTGATTAATTATTATTTTAATGCAGATTATTAAGAATTTGTTGAACTTTATAATATTTCACGAAGTTTTCGATAATAAAGAACAGGAGAGATACTTCAAAGATGTCGAAGTTCTCAATTTTGAAATAATATCAAAAAGTAAAATTTTCGATAATCTATTGATTTGAACATCCTTTTTTTTATAATGGCAACGATTTGACAATATAAATCTTCATGATAGGCTATGAAGTTCTAATGGGCACCCACTCATAGGCGAAACTATCTCTTTGAATCAATCGTTTCGGATTGAGCTACATTCTGAAAAAAAAACCTGAAAATTATCTGTTCGCTTTTTGACCCGTTAGAAGGTATTTCTGACGAATCAAAAGCTAAGAAATAAAACCAGAATTCTGTGCTCTCTTCAAATATGTGCATAGAAATATTGTATCTATTTTTGTTTGAGAGTAGTGAAGAACTTTTTGAAATATATGAAAAAAAATTATTCTTAATGATGATTCAACAGGTTTTTGTTTATGCTACAGAGTCAGTTTTTTTTTGTGGAGTCAAGATTTCTCATACGGGTTGATTTTGAAGTAGGCTGTAGCTTTGATTCAAGTGAAGTTACACGTATTTTTTTCAAGTGTTCCTTTCAATGTAAAACGGTTTTTGATCAAAAATAACACGTTTTTACGAAGTTGAGCATTTAAGGAAAACGAAAAGTGAAGTGCCTTATCTAAAGATAAAATGGAATCCAAATGATGCATTTGGTAGAGTAGCTTCTGACATGTAAGCTGGTATATAAATAAAGCTCTCAACTTTTAGTTTCGAATTGCAGTAGTAAAAATACAAAAATATGCGGAAAAATTTTCGTCCAAACAAATTTTGGGTTTTTCAAAGATTATTTCATTACTCTAAAATAAAAAACCAAGACAACATTTCTAAAGACATATTCGAAAAGAACACAAAATTCTAATTCCAACTCATAGCTTTTGATTTGTCGGAAATACTCTCTAACAGGTCAAAAATAAGCAAACAGTTTGTCCAAAAAACTTTCGATCATTTGTTACATGAAATTCTGTATAGGTTTGGAGAATAGGATTTCCAACTCTTGTAAACCTGTTAAAAATCTTCTATAGTAATGAAACATGACGTTTTTCTGTAATTTCATCAAGGTTTTTGAATTTTGAAAATATATTATCAATACTATGTAAAGTATCTTAATGTTATATATTTGACAGCTGAATGAACTAAAATCCGAATATATCCAGTCATCAATCCAACTGATGTTAGACATCATATTATTACTGCGCATTGTGACACGTAACTTTTCCATATAATTCATAAGTAATTACATTTTCATTTCATAGCTTATTAATGTTTTTGTCAAGCTATTTCGCGCTCTACAATCATTTTCGGAGACATACTATAATGAAAGCTCTGCTTCCGATCTTGGCTAAGTATTACGAAAACCAATAGCTATGTTTACAATAACAAAGAATATTTAAGATGTTGTTAGTCCACGTCCTGTTCATGCATGAAGCATTTGTATAAAATGCATCCATAAGAAAGAACAAAATCTGCACTAATTCGCTGTATCTAGCACTATCAACGACTCGATGCATTCAGTCATCTTGCTAAAGCAGTATTAGATCAGCACGAATCAGAGATAATTATACATGAGACCTTTACGACTTTCTCCACTTCGCATTGTGTATTCTCATTATACTTACATAATGTAGCATGCTTTAAAGATTTCATCTCTTACTGTTGCCTGTTCTGATTGATGCCTATATGGTGTGAAGTTTTCTATTTCAAAGACTAGTTCTTTTTTATAGATCATCACATGCTGTAAAAGTCTCTGTGAAATGTCTTCAAGTGATACAAAGCCTATCGTTTTAAATTATCAGAAACTAGTGATACTTATTGATAATTTTTAATGACATTCGTGATCTAAGTGACTTTCAAATCATAAAAATGATAAAAGTGAATTGTTTCTGACTTGACCACTTTTAATTCGTCAGAACCAGGTTGTCAAAATCGTCGAAAAATTGGCAATTTATCGTGATTTTATTGCCGATTTTGTTCTCCATTATATCACTAATTCATGCAATTTTATGCATGTAAACCTGATTTTTATTCTTATATTCAGAATCTTTTATTATTGATTCAAATTAACGAATATTTTTATTGAAAACTTAAGTGCTTACATTATTTTGTACGAGTAAAATACGTTATAAAAAGGAAAAAATAATGCAATATGCTTTTTGACATATTTAGATGAGAACAGCTTTGAAAAAAAAATGGTAAAATGTTCAAATGTAAAAATCGAAGCTAATTCAATTTTTCTCCTGAAACATCTGGCACATTTGTTTCTATTTATAAATTGAATATCTAAATGAGGGAAAACAAATAAAAAATAGAATTTTATATGGTCATAATAATAGAAGACGTAAAACAAAAACGTTGATCTGAAAACATATTTAAAATAAACTATCCATTATAAAAAAAGAAAATGTTTTAAAAACAAATGAATGTGAGTAAGAAGTTTTGATCGTTTTTAAAATTGTTCAATCTCATTCATGTTACAGTAGATACATCCATACTGAAATCGAATCTTACTTTACCTTTCAAGCCTTATTGTTTGTGTTAAAAGACTTCGTAGAAATTACACTCAACTCTCCATTTTATAAATCTTGGAATATTTCTTTAATTAATTTATAACCTGAAATCGACTGATTCATCACCAACTTGTTTTACGAAATACTAGTAATCATGACTTTATGCTGATTTTTTTCGAAATCATCAAAATCGCGAGCGTTTTCCACAACATGGGAAGAATCTTCGGCAGAAATCATGTCAATTCTTTGTCACAAGACATATTCGGTAGACGGCGGAAGAAAACGAAATATTTTTTGTATCCACTGAAGAAACAAAAGTCTCTTTTTACTTAGAAAAATTTATAAATATCCATTACACGATTAAAGTTAGTGCCAAATTCAAGTTTTTACAATCTGAATTCGCTTCTATACTTGAGTTAGGTGCAGAATTTTACGGCGAATCTAACGGTGTAAAGAGCAAGGGGAGGGGTTATCGAGCAAAAACTGTCATTTGACTCCAGAATACTGTATTTCTCAAAAGTTTCGAAAAAGTATTTGGTGTTCGGATTCGCTATGTTACTTGGGTTGAGTTAGTTTCAGCGTGAAATTCTGCATTGAATAATATCAATTTGGTATGTAGTTATCGGACAAAAATAATTATTATGTAGATGAGGGTGTGGTTGAATGAAGTGAAAGATTTTTTGTCCGATGACTCCATACTAGATTGATATAATTCGATGCAGAATTTCACACTGAATCTAACTCAACCCAAGTAACATAGTGAATCCAGACACCAAATACTTTTCCAAAACTTTTGAAAAATACAGTATTTAGGGGTCAAGTGACAGTTTTTGCTCGATGACTCTTTCCCTTGCTCTTTACACCATTAGATTCGCCCAAAAATTCTGCACCTAACTCAAGTACAGGAGCGAATTCGGATCGTAAAAACTCGAATCTGGTGCTAACATTACCCACGTATATTCATTCTATTTATTCAAATTTATTTTTTTTACATAATATTTTTGTAGACTTCTCTGAATGAAAAGAAAATTATTTGAATACTTAATTTTCTATTCTATAGGAGTATCTTATGATATAATTAAGAAGGAGACATTTCTA
Organism: Macrotrachela quadricornifera; assembly: GCA_022393335.1. Lineage (NCBI taxonomy): Eukaryota > Metazoa > Rotifera > Eurotatoria > Philodinida > Philodinidae > Macrotrachela > Macrotrachela quadricornifera. The sequence goes on from JAJEKB010019464.1 coordinate 29,409, forward strand.
TATAGCAGTCATATAAAATGTGTGATTGAACAAATATACAATAATTAAAAAAAGGGAACAACACAAGATTATAATAAAAAAAATTATTTCTTTCTTGCAGAATTTATCTAACTCATATATTTTATTGATTGAAGATAATTTGAAATGAGAAAATAAAAGAAGAAATTTCATTTCTCGATCCAAATTTTATTATATAAACAAACTAAAGAATTTTTCTAATGAAATAAATTTAAAATGAAAATTTCGACTCTTTTAAATAAAATTGCTTTTGAATATTCTATAAAAGATTGTGTGTGACGAAAAAAGATACATACACATGGTGATAGACCTCAGTGATCTTTTATTGAAATGCCGATACTAACAATTTTCAATAAGCAAAAACTAAGAGAAGTAAGATGAAATCTATGTCAAAAAAATAATTCTGATTGTATTGTTTAGAAAAGCTTTATAAGGAATAAACATTAACACTGAAAGCGTTTGTGAAAAGGTTTAGTTCTTGTATGTGTAACAAAAATCTAAGTAACAACAATGAACTACAGTATTCTTATTTTCATTTCAATTTAATTTTTTCACGAAACACCAATTAGTTTTGATGAAGATTTGTTAGATTTCTGTAAAACTTTGAACGATATCTAATTGTCAGAGATGTCTAAAAAATGCGAAAAAGTTCATGCAAAAATTGTGATTATATCATGAAACTGTAGTATCAAAAGATACTTCGGACTCTCGAAAAAAATGAATATCAATACTAAAAGTAAATCCAGAACTTCAGTCTCTGAATTATTTGTGAAACTATTGATTTTATTCGTAGTAACTATGTGAGAACTTCAGAAATTCGTCAAAATAGGAGAATTACTCAAATTCCTAGAAGGTGCCACTGAGTATATAGAACTTTTCTCAAAAGGAAAAGAAAATCGAAGAAATTCCGAAAAATTTCAATTCCTAGCCTTACAGGAAAATATTTAACAACCATAAAAAAATCTTAAGAATATGCAGAATGGTTGAAAAATGTCGGAAATGATTAACAATTTGTTACGATATGAGAGAATTTCCAAAATTTCTAAGAAACTTTTCGAAAATTACAGAGAATTCCGAAAAATATTGAGTAATTTCACTAATGTGAACAAACTCGGAAAAAGTTCTTAAAACTCCGTAAAAATATTTAAGAAACCTTTTGAAAACTTCAGAAACACCCTAGGATATTAAGTTTTTACGATATCTCGCTTATGCATTAGGAAGTAGAAGGTGATCCTCATGCCCTCTCCATCTTTCTCATACTTATCTTCTTCTCTATTCACAGACACTCACCGAGCTGTACCTTAGTTACAATCGAATCGGAGCTGCTGAAGCCCAAAATCTCGCTAATGCATTACGATATAACAAGGTGATCTTTATGTCCTCTTCATCTCTCTCATATCTATCTTCCTTTCTATTCACAGACACTTACTGACCTAGACCTTCGCTTGAATCACATCGGAGCTGCTGGAACCCAATATTTCGCTGATGCATTACGATACAATAAGGTGTTCCTCATTTCCTCTTCATCTCTCTCATATATCCATTGTCCTTTCTATATATAGACACTTACCAAGCTGAACCTTTGGGACAATAAAATCGGAGATGCTGGAGCCCAATATCTCGCTGATGCATTACGATATAATAAAGTGATCCTCATGTCCTCTTCATCTCTCTCATATCCTTCCTTCTCTCCATGCGTAGACACTCACCGAGCTGATCCTTTGGGAAAATAAAATCGGAGATGCTGGCGCATTACGATCTAATAAGGTGATCGTCACGTTCTCTTCATGTCTCTCATGGCCATCTTCCTCTCTATTCACAGACACTCACCAAGCTAGACCTTCTCTGTAATAAAATCGGAGGTGCTGGAGCCCAATATCTTGCTGAGGCATTACGGAATAACACGGTGATCCTTATTGCTTATTCATATCTCTCATATCTATCTTCCCCTCTATTCATAGACACTCACCATGCTGCGCCTTAGCGACAATAAAATCGGAGATGCTGGAGCCCAATATCTCGCTGATGTATTACAAGATAACAAGGTGATTCTCACTTCCTCCTCATCTCTCTAATATCTACCTTCCTCTCTATTCACAGACACTCGTCAAGCTGGACCTTCATAGGAGTGAAATCGGAGATGCTGGAATCCAATATCTCGCGAATGCATTACGATACAATAAGGTGATCCTTATTTTCTCTTCATCTCTCTCATATCCATCTTCCTCTCTATTCACAGACACTCACCGAGCTGGACCTTTGCTTGAATCAAATCGGAGATGCTGAAGCCCAATATCTAACTGATGCATTACGAGATAACAAGGTGATCCTCATTTCTTCTTCATCTCTCTCATAGCTATCTTCTTCTCCATTCATATACACTCAAGGAATTGCATATTTTCTATGGAAACAACATTTCTTCGTCGCATATGCAACAACTGCAGAAAAAAGATAATCGATTGATATACGACTAATGACCTTTTTTCATTGCTCACTAATAAACAGTGGCATTTGAATGTTGTATTCTATTTATATTCTATTTACATGCGCGACCAGAGATACATCTGAAATAGGACATCACTATGACCAAACACTAGACAAATCCATGCAAAAAAAACGATCTCGACCTCTCTAAAGCTGATTTTTCTTCCGTATTTTTTTTACACGAGAAATCCTCCTCATCTTATCAGAATAAGAAGACTGACCAGTTTATTGTGTTATCACTTAATGAGTCACTAACCTGATACTTGCTTTTTTTCTCAAGTGGAAAGAATCATCCGTCATTGAACTCTTACTCATATTAAGCCTGGTACGCCGCCCATGCTTTTTTACGCACTGCAATAGCAATATATGCTTTTATGAAACTATTTTCTCTCTTCTAAGGCCACTATCCTGACAAAATTATGCTTATAGAATGTTCGTTGCCAACAAATGCAGAACAACTATAACATTTAGCTGAAGTTTTTGTTTCTTTAGATGCTTCACACATTGAACACCGTTTTCGTTTTCCTTGTACAGAATCTTCATTTGATTCTTGTGAATTTCTTCTCGTTACAGGATAACTAACAACAACCAAAGCATTTTAAATATCTTTATGTAGAAATCTTAAGGTTTTTGAACGAAAATGCAACAGAGGTGTTACTAGACTAAGTCCGAGTTCTTCTGAAAATAATCGTGGTTTATACTTAGGATGATCCAAAAGTGGTGGCGGAGGTACTTTTTTTTCTTATAAAAAGCTTAAAGAAGTTTTCCTTTTTAATGAAAAGATAGAGCGTCTTCCGCACTACCTTTTTATACTATTAAATCATTGTTTAACTAAGATCATAATAAGAAAATTTCTATAAGAGCTATTTTTGTTGAAACTAGGTGGTAGCATTACATCATAATGTGTGTAACACTTTTGCATTTCACTTTATTATCACTTAACATGTTATATTAAAAATAAAAATATATCAGAAGATGCAGCATGAAAAGCTCTACAATTTATGTAGAACCGAATATTTCATAGTTGTACGTTTTCGTTTTCAAAATGAATAAAACTTCGAACTATCAAATTTCGACGTCGAGAAAACAAGATTATTTTTTCAGTAAAAGGAGATTCGTTTTTTTCTATTTTGTTTTTCTGTTATATGATATGTTTTATTTTAAAACAAAATTCACCGCAATATGGAGCGTGAAAAGCTCTACAGTTTATAAAAAACTATTACGAAAAGATGGAACAGAAAAAACCAAAGTTCTCTTTTACCAAAAAACAATCTCGTTTTCGCAATGTCGAAATTTGCTAGCTCGGACTTTTGGCCATTTTGAAAACAAAAAGTGCAACTACGAAATACGTCGTTCATTACAAATTGTAGAACTTTTCACGCTGTATCTTCTGATATATTTTATTTTTTTAATATAACATATTAAGTGACATTAAAGTGAAATGTAAAAGTACAACATTTTTTATACCACACCCCTTATGATCTAAATGCTACCAGCTAGTTTTCAACAAAAACTGTTCTTACAGAAATTTTCTTATTATGATCTTAGTTGAACAGTAATCAAATAGTATAGAAAAATAGAGCGAAAGACGCTCTATCTTTTCATAATAAAGGAAAACTTCTTTAAGCTTTCTATAAGAAAAAAATATACCTCTGCCACTACTTTTGGATTACCCCAAGTATGATATATAGACATGAATTAAGTATAAAAATGAATGTTGTTACTAAATATGAATAAATCAATACCACGATAGTAAATATTCCACACCTATAGATTTTCTGACATTAGTTCTAAAGATAATATCATGGGAAGAACAAGATAGATATTTGCAAAAGAAGTCGTTTATTGTATTCTTAGAGGATACATGTACATATATGTATAGTTAGCTGTTACTCATGCAACAATATATAAATGCATATGTATGAACACGAAAAAAAAAAAACATTAACAATAGAAATGGAAATTTTTTAATTTTAGATTTTTTCGGTGATCTTATTATTTTTTATTATAATTCTAACAACAACGACATTTATATCAATTAAATATGATATTGATATTGACAGTATTCATATTTGTATGAATACAATATATCCCATGTCGCAGTTGCACATAACTGCGAATAAAATATCGCAGTAGCTATGTACATATTTCTCACAGGTAATATTCAGTTACTGAGAAAAATCATAACTTTTTAATCACTCTCTATTATCAATTTCCAATGAAAAAACAGAATGAGTATTTTTTTCTAAACAAATTTTGACAGAGAACGATAGAAATTTGCTATTTTCATGTTGAAAAATAACAGATGAATGTATTGAATCGTATATGTTAAACATTTTATATGATTCTTTTGTTTTAGAAACTCATCCAACGTGCAATTTTGATGCTCTTACACTTGGTTCTTGTTATAATTTCCCTCGAAAGTATTCAAATAAAAATATGGCTTCAATCGGCAATTCTATTGAGTGTTTTTCTATCATCATTGAATGTGTTATCAGAAGACGACTTGATGCAACTTAGGAGGAATCTCAAGGTAGTATAAAATATAAACATATTTAATATTCATATTAAAAGATAATCCAGCTAATTATACAAAAGAAATATTCGTACTTTTTCTTCAACACTCATTTTTATGCAAAACTGTCAAATTGACAGCAAGTTTTTTTTTCAACATATACTTCATTTTAATGAATAATGAGATTCTTTATTCGATATATAGTTCGTACTCTTTTGGACGAGACTAAGACATTTTTTGGTCGATCTTCAAAATTTAAGAAAATATGAACTTATTGAGACACTTATCTCGACTTTTTTCTAATGTCCCATGTTCATTTTGCATTCAAAAAATGAAAACAAAAATGTATTGTAGTAAAAAAAGTTTTCTCTATTATCCACTGTAGTAGTGAGTTCTTTTCAAATAAACGTTATTCGAATTTTCTATTTTGATGTCTACTGAAAATAGAAGAAATTTTTACTCAAAATAATATCATTTTGAACGTTGAGTTTTTAGCATAGTGTGAACGAAAAAATTCTAAAATATGGCATTTTTTTATTGGTGTACTTTTATAGGTCAAAAATCTATAGAAAGTTTATATTAAAATTCTTTTCACTACATTGATGTTATGTTGCTCTTCTAAGTAGAGGTCTGCGAGATAGTTGCGAATCCAGAAAAATTCCGTTTGTCCTGTTTCGCGAGGTATTCAGAATTGACCCGAAAATTTCTTAGAACAAGACAAGCGAGATCGGTACCATTCAAAAAAAAAACTATATGTCCCGAATTTCCTAAAGCCAAATTTCAAAATGTGTCGTAAGTTTGAGACTTTATATCTAATAAATATTTTACTATTTAAATAAATAAAATGATAGAAAGACGAAGAAAAACCTATTGCCAGATAGTTTCAAAATTGATTATTTTGATTTCATTTCATCAATTCTTACAGTGCTATTATAATTTGAGCACATCATCTCGTTCAACTAGCATATTCTGCGTATCAATTAGTGTATTCTTGAAGATGAGCATCAGCTTAAATTACTACATTGAATGGAGTCAATTATGTTTTCGTTAATGTTTCAATATTTCATTGTGGAAGTAACAAATTAATAATTTCATCTAGAGTTACAGTTATTCATTGATCGATATTGTGCTCTCAATTTTATTAACAAAAAGATAGCTATAGTTCGTCTACCAATTATCTATATGAACCTATGTCATCTATTGGTAATATAAAACGAAAAGCTTATCCTTCTTCACAAAACAATATTTCTATGTCCCTGTTAGTTAAATTAGCAAACAGAATATTACGAGAAAATTCGAAACGGGACACAAAGAAAGGTTTGTTCTGTAGATCTCTATTTTTACATGAAAACTTTAATTGGCATTTGGTTTAGTCTTTTTTTCTGTTTAAAATATACAAGAATTTGTACAGCGTCCTACATTTGAGTAACGCAGAAAGTCAAGTTATTTAAATAAGTAATTTAGAAAAATGAGCTGGTTGTATCTCATAAAGATGCTTGGTTATAAATTTTCAGTGAGCAATAGAAGGGAAATACATAAAATGTTTTTTTATGGTAGATGGCTTCTGGGACATTTGTTAATTAATTTGCTTAGTTCTGGATTAATTATAAATCTAAAGTTTTTTTCTCTTTACTTTGTAGATTCTTTAAATATTACTTATTTTTATACATGGCATAGCATTCTTCCGAATAATGATAACAATTACAGTCGAAGAAAAAACTAAAAGAGAATCTAATGAATATATTGAAAAAGGTGTTAATATTTTTACTGATTTATCGGTTGAAACACGTGCTAGTGTAGTCCATATCGCCACTTTTTTAACAAATGTGTCGCAGTTACGCATAGGTGCGTCTCAATTACGGATCACAGTTCGATCGGAATTGAATATAGGGAGCTGTTAATCCAATTATTCTTCGACGTGATGATAGATGTTGTAATCCACGTGAACGGTCATCTACAAACATCATTGCTGATGTAATTGTTCATGCACCTGACGATGCTTTTGATGATTCAAAACTAAATTATTCTACGTAGTTGTTTTTTTTAAGACAAAAAGTTCATTCCTTTGTTTTATGTTTTTTTTTGTTATCATTATTTTGTTTTTCATTATAAGATTGAAACCAAGAAAAGTTTTCTTTCTTTTTTTCCCATTATCTGGTTATTTTGTTTATCTAATTTGAGATATAACTTTTTCGTATATCTTTGATCCATCTACAAGGTTACGCATAACCTTTTTCTAAGGATGGCGATGCTATTGCTTTAAGTTAAGAACCTTGAGAATTTTATATCAAATTAAAGCGCATCGCAAATTGGATTTATTGGTACTAAACATAAGGAGTTATCAATACGTTTTAGAGTCGAGTCTATGCTGTTTTAAGAAATTCGATGCTTTTTTTTGGTATGAAAAATTAAGGCTACTACTTCAAACATACAATAACATATTTTCTTTTGACATTTTTACATGGTTCAATAGAACTCATTGATCTCTACAAAACTGTATATACAAAAAGTTCTCTTGAGCCACTTTTCTAAGATAAAAGGTTTTTGAAATTATTTGCAAAATTCAAAAAAAAGTTTCAAAACTCATTTTTCTTACAGATAAAACAATCAATTGTCCGAACCAAATTAACTTCTTTAATTACTTTTACTAACAAAGTTGCTTCGAATTATAATCGCTAGACACAGTTTTTCACGCTGCATCTGATGAATATATTTTGATACATCTTTGTTAGTAAAAGTAATTAAAGAAGTTTATTTGGTTGGGACAATCGGTTTTTTTTCCGTAAAAAAAATGAGTTTTGAAACATTTTTTTTGAATTTTGAAAATAATTTCAAAAACCTTTTATCTTAGAAAAGTGGTCCAAGAAAACTTTTTGTATATACAGTTTTGTAGAGCTCAATGAGTTCTATTGAACCATGTAAAAATGTGAAAAGAAAATATGTTATTCTATGTTTGAATTAATAGCGCCTTGTTTTTTCATACTAAAAAAAGCATCGAATTTCTTAAAACAGCATAGACTCGACACTAAAAAGTATTGATAACTCCTTATGTTTAGTACCAATAAATCCAATTTTCGATGCGCTTTAATTTGATATAAATTTCGCTAGGTTCTTAACTTAAAACAATAGCATCGCCACCCTTAGAAAAAGGTTATGCACAACCCTGTACTTTCGTTCTTGAATTATTGAGGAAACAATCATATACACAAATTCTCTGAAAAAGACATTTATTGTAGTAAATTCAACAATAGACGGGAGAAACATCCCCTCCGGTGAAACTTTTGAATCAAAAACCATTCTATGACCTTCCTCTTGACCTAGGAAAGTATTGTGGAAAATTTGGTGACGCTATCTTTTATCAGGATTGAGTTACAAGCGGACACACAGATAAACATTCTTTTTTATATATAGAGATTATTCATTATAGTGATCGAAAAGAAATATTTGTAAAATGAGATATGCTGTTATTTGTTGATACTGTTCTTTCTGTTTTTATTAGTGTCCAGTATCTTGAAAGTTCTAATTAGTATTGATTTCAGCAGGAATAGGTGAGATAAAGTTTTTAGCTAGAATAATAATTTTATCATGTTTTGAAAATATAATTTGTTGTTGTTTATCTGGATTTAAAACAATTCCAAAAAATCTTGTTGGATCATGTGAATATTTCATTAATCTATAACCAATTGCTAAACATTGATATTTTAATGTTTCTTGTAATACATCATAATAACTAATTGGTTTTTCTAATGGAACGAACATCGATGCTAAACATAAACAAATATCATGACCATCAGATGTTAATAAAATATCATAAACTTTTTTAATATTTTTATTTTCAGATAATTGTGAAATATATTTTGATAATAAATTAGGACTAACAACAAAATCATCGGTACATCTCATATATGCTAAATCACGATTACGTATATCATGCATTTCTGTTACTATATTAAATGTTTTTTCATTATTTGATTTATCAACTATGTTTTGTATATATAATAAACAAATTAAACATTCAGCGTCAGAATCTTCAACTAAATGTTGTTGGTTATTTTCATTTGCTAATAATATAACATAATTATAAGAAAATAAATTTAATTTTTCTAAATCAAATTTATTTGTCAAATTTCCATGATGTACAAATACTTTTTGTTTTGTTAATTGATTAACTAATTGCTCATCTATAAATTTAATTATATCATCAGAATTTGTTAATATATGTAATTCGCTCCCATCATCAACATACCCATCCAATTCTTTAGCAATTAATGGACCTTTATTATTCCATCCGAGTATAAGATTTCGTTCAATTCTTGTTTTTGTTAATGGTGATATAGGTGTTGATAATAAAACTTTTTCATTATTAATTACTGATAATGTTGTTGATTGGTAATATTCATTATTGGTAGATAATAAAAATTCGGGTGATAAGATAATTTTATCATCATCTTCAGCGATAACAATTATTTGATCATTTATATTTATTACTGTATTTAATTTCGGAGATAAATTAACTGTTCCATCGAACAACATTAATCCAATAACTGAACATTTATTATATGCAAAAATAGCATCATGAAATGTTTTACCAACAAGTGCACCTTCATATTTAAAATAAATTTCCTCATATTTAAATGATAATAAACTTGTTAATATTAAAGCTAAACCATTTTGTCGACATGATTGAGCTACAATACGTGAAATAATTTGTTTATCATTGACAAATAATGCTTCATCTCCACCTAAAACAATACATTAATTTTTTATTTTTTACCATTAATCGTTTTTATGAACAAACGGAAATTATTTTTTTTATCATTCATCTCACATTGGACAACAAATTAGAGCTAAACAAAGTACTCCTACTCATATTTGTCAGGCCAAAGATTCCGATCACTAGATCTCAAAGGAAATGACCAAAAAAAAAACATCGAAAACTACTGGAAACTGAAGCACTATTCCAGTCAAAAATCTTCGGGATTTTTTTCCTGCTGTTTTTTCCGGTCATTTTCTGTATGTTCCTTCTAAGTTTAGTGATCAAAATCTTCAACCTGTCTCAAGATGGTAAGTAATCGATTATCTTATGTTTGAAATTTCACATGAAATGTAATTCATTTTAGAATAATTCTTTATGTTTTTAGGTACCATAAAAATCAAGAAAATCGAGTACTTTTTATTCGATGGATTAATATATACACGTAATCATTTATCTAACGCAAATCCACAATGATGATGTTCATTATCTGTTTTTTAATTTTCTTTCGTTTTTTTAGAAAATGTTTTTTACAAGATATATTATATTCCTTTCATAAGAGGAGGGTTTTTCTCACGAATTACTTCAGAAATTCTTAGTTATGTCTTATTTAATGTCATATGTATTCAAAACATTAATGCATAGAATTTCACTCGTATTCGAGCAAATTATTATATAAAAACAAGATAAGTTAAACATGTAAAAAAAGCTTTCGGCGTAATCCCTACGGGATTGAAAATGTGAAACATGATGAAACTTGTTATGTTGTGAATAAATGTAATCAATACCACACATCGTTTTTTGGAAGTACAATATACTTCTAAAGTCAGTATGAATTGCAAACAATGGATAGGTATTAAAAATTTTACAAGGAAATACTCTAAAGATATTTTAATTACACTTAGTTTATACATGATCTTTGATAGTCCTTGAAGAGTCATGTCACTATGTGTGACAGGTTCCGAACTACATTTCTCGTGCTGAACAATAGTCTCAAAAGGCTATCTATTTCGATCTGAGATGATTTATAATATTCTGTCTATCACGGTCTGTGACTTTACCCTAGCCTGTCGATCACGCTCTGTGATATCTGTCACGGTCTGTGACGCTTCGTTGTTAAGGACGTCTGTCCCATCTGGTGGGGGAGGGGAAGGAGGAGGAGGAAGGTGCAAATTTCTACCCCTAAACACTTCAACGCTCTCTTTCAGATCGTATTTCACAAAATAATGTTTAAATGTATAAAAACTAGTAAAAACCTGCAATAATTGCTGCATCCAAATAAATGGGCTCCTTTATTTCAGCTACAATATTAAAACTGATGTTATTACGTTGTGGATTATTTCTAATTGCTAATATTGTTTTTATTGTTCTAATATCAGGATTGGTTAATTCTCGTGCCAGTATAATTATTGATCGTGCTTCATTAAGACTCAATTTGTTTAAATCATTGATCTAAAATTAGCAAAATATAAGGTTATTATCCATATGTATAATATCCAGCATGTGTGTGTGTATCTGTCAGTGATGGATCAAAGGTTAAAGGTCAAATAAGGCTATAGGGAAAAGACACCAAAATCTGCTATATAGGAGTAACCATAGGTCTTCAAAAGCTATCTATATGAAAGTACTTATGGACACTCAAGGATCGTCTTATAGAGTACTCATAGACCCTGAAGAATGTAAGACAATAAAAGGATAAGACTAGAAGTAGTACAAGGAATATAAGGATAGAAGAACATACGGCTATATGGACTATAAAAATATGTGTGATGTAAGAGTATGAAGCCGTTAGGTTTCGATCGATATAAATAATAATGAGTAAATGTATGTCTGTTATTGGATGAAAAATTAAACGCCTAATTTATTTATAATATTTACAGTATAGACAATAAAATAGAAAATTGAAGAAGAAATTTTGTTCGGCATTCATTATCGTGCAAGAGACACATCGAACAATCAGGTGAACCTTATCAAAAAAAATTCGAATTAATGTTATCTAGTTTTCAGTTAGAATTGTTAGAAAAACAATTTTTTTTAATTATTAGAGTAATCGGAAAATATTCTTTAAAATAGTATTTATAGTCTATAAGATGAGCGAGTTAGGAAAGGAAAATGGAAGGTACATCAATTGAAATCTTATTATTTTTTCATTGTCATCTATCTATCACTCTCCTACTGGTCGATTTTTTCGACCAATTGAATTTCAACAAGCGTTTTTTCTGCTATGATTAGGATGAAGCATAGACATTCGGACCATTTAAAGTTTATCAAGAGATGTGTTAAATATGGCCTGAATACCCCTATGTTTCATATGGATAATAGTCGAAGTCTAATAGTGGTCCATGGTATATACAAGATTTCAGCCAATCAGATATCAGCAAGGGATCTCCCTGCTACTATACGAATGAAACGTAGGGTTGTGTCGGGCTCTATTACAGACAACTACTGATAACCTCTAAATGGCCCGAATATGTCGATGTTTCATATGGACGATAGTCCGTCTCCAATATTAACCCATGGTATGTACAAGATTTGAGCAATGAATCTTTGGGCTACTATTCGAATGAAAGACGGAAATATTTGGGTGAGAAGTCAATTTCACCTCCTCATGCTGTTTTCTGGCTAATACTAACGGGCCTCTCCATACTTCTCATGGATTCTATAACATACGATAATCATACTTCGGCCACAACTGAAAAACCGTGCAATTTCCACAGAGTATAGCTATTATTATTAGTAAAACTTAGAGACAAAAAGAAGAATATTTGTCAAAAAAAAGAATTATTTTATATTATTTCCATACCGACGTCGGATCACCATTTCTACAAATAATTTTTGTGTTTTTTGAATCATGTATGTTATTTTTAATCATATATTGAACTTCATCACGATCTTTTATTGTCAATATAACAATTGAAGGATTTCGTTGACTTTCATTGGCAATAATTAATTCATTGATAATATCAAATATTGTTGGTGACCATCCTAAAATTACTAAACACAAAGAAAAAAGAGAAAAAAAAACAAATTTTATTTCCTCTTTTAATATAAATTAATTTAATTTATAAATCTAACTTGTATGATTCTTTTCAACAACTGTTGAACGTCCTTTTTTTAGTTCCGCTAATTTTTCATCCATAAAAGTAACAATACCACCAATTAATATTGCAATAAGAACAAGACCAATAAGCATAACAATTCCAGACAGCGCTCGATTTTTTGCACCTTTGTCTTCTGCTCCTGCACATGGATCAAGTATACGTGTGAATGATTCCCATAATGCTTCTCCATAATTATCTGTTTTAGCATAATAAAAAATTATACTAAATATTAATATAATAATTGCACTTGTAATAATTAATAGTGGAATAATAAAAATTAAACCATGAGCAAAGAAGCTATCAAATTTATATCTTATATATGAACAGATATATTTTAATTTATTAATTGAACGATTTGTATTATCGTCTTTCGATGTAATAACCATTTATTTATTAGTTAAGAACTTATGAGATAAATTATACAAAAATCTAAAACATTAAATGAAATTTAATATTGTGACATGATTTTTTCGATTTATCATTTATATTAAATTTTATAATATTACATAGATGATTTCTTACTTGTGCTTTTTATCTATTTTTTAAAGAAATTTCTTGTCTTTTGTTATTTTCAAATAATAAATAGACACCATTCGATAAAATTTAAACAATATTATTACTTTATTTCATTTGTTTTGTATGTTAATATTTATGATTGTCGTCGATACTTTACATTAAAATATACGTACAGATTTTTATTCAACTGATATTTGACAAGTGTTTAGATTGTTTTTTCATTTATTTAAAATGTGTGTTCATTTAGTAGAATCTAGTTTTCAATATTTAGAAACGATATGCCTCTAAGAAAACATGCAGACTCCTTCTTTTAACAAAAGTTTACTCTATTCAATGATGAAATTTGGTAAAAAATAACATGTTTCGAAATTGAAAATGAATTTTTACGGAAAATTAATAAATTTTCGGAAAACTCAATCTATGTCAAAATTTGTTAACTTACGTAAATTGAAAAAGCACATACGAAGTTTTGCAGAGCAGATCACAGCACCTTGAATAATATATAGAAAATTGTATTTTCATCGAATCTTGATACATTAAAAATCCAAAACTAGCTGTTATGCCTATTGATTTCGCTTTCTGAGCAGCCTTACTGCCTTCTTTGCCTACTAGTCTTGACACCGTTGGACTTCCAGTTGAAGCAGATTGCTGGGCAACTGAAGTTCTCTGTTGATAAGCATTAGTCAGCACATTATGTTGTTGGATTTAGATTTTACGAATTTGTCGGTAGTCAAGTTGTATACATGACGATGACAGTTTTCTATGGATTGTGTTGGAATGAGAATCGAATATGCGTACCCTGGGATATATGTATTATTTTTAGGCCTTCTATCTATGATGGTCTTTGGTCCTTTATAGATTACAGTCGATGCTAGAATAGTAAGAGTTACTGTGGTGTCCGCCGCTGTCTGTAATAGTGACGCTAATTTTGCCCATCGGTCACAGTCGGCGACAAAGGGCAACGAGTCTGTCGATCACAGTCTGTGATGCTAATTTTGGCTGTCGGTCACGGTCTGTGAAGGGGGGAGGGAATGGGTCCAAATTTCTACCTTTAAACACTTCAACACTTTCTTTCGGATCATGTTTCACAAAAGATATTAGAAACAAAAAAAAAGTACGAGAAACTATGAAACTTGAGAGCTGTAAATAGATATGTTTTTTTTCTTACATTTCATGAAGTTAAACTGAGATGGTTACACCAAATCCACTCATATTCCTTCAAGTTCTATGATAGATGTGTTTTTTGGTAAGATAACAAAGTCATTACTCCTTGGTGTAATGTGTGGAATAAATGTCAATTTACTTTCGTTGACTGTATGTTAGGTTATCCTGGCATCTGGCTATCGATACTCGGTGTAATGGTATTATGACATCTATGAAAACTTGATGAAGATGTGATTTTCTACATACCATTGCATGAGTCGTGAGCTACTCTACAAAACTTCATATATTCGCACAAATCAGTTAAAATGAATTCTCAGCAAGTTTTATTTTAAAAGAGAATATTTATTGTTGCTTTTACAGAAAAAGATCTATGAAAATTTGATCATAAATTTATTAATGTCATAAACTCTTTCCTTTTCAGGTTTTATTATTTTACTCTTCGGTTACCGTGTAGAAGAATGGGAAATGACTATAATGGACAACTCTCCGACGAAAGAACACTAAAACGAGGTGCACCTCAAGGAAGTGTTTTAGGTGCAACCTTATACATCGTTGCAAGTCATGACTTACATTTAGTTTTTCAAACATCGGAAAATAATCATTTATATTTTGATGACTTGGAAAGTGTATTTACCCCCAATTTGTATATTAAAAGATCTAAGAATCAATTAATTGAAATTGAAAAACGAATTAATAATGACCTGGCAAATTTACATAAATATGCCATAGAATGGCACCAACCAATTAACAGTAAGAAAACAGGATTTATAATTTTCTCCCTTATGGTAAATCCGCCAGAACTTACAATTCTGTACAGCGGTCATCAAATTGAAGAAAAGAAAAACTTCAAGTACCTGAGGTATACAGTTGATTCAAAATTATCATTTAATTATATTGTGAACGATCATCTACGAAAATGCCGTCAGACCTACTCAGTTATAAAATATATACATCGAAGATTCCTTTCCTTTTTCAAACTTAAGGGGGGCCCCCCCCTCAGAAAAATGTTTTTTTCGAAAATAACTCAATATTGAATTTTTAGTTTAGGAAGATGCGCCGAAATTTCCTCTTTCAGAATATGTATGGTTTTTCGAAAAATGGCTAGGTTTCAAAAGACTTATCAAAAAAAATTTCTACCCTACTACTCTGTTTTCCTAGAAATTTTTATGGTTCTCACGTTTTGAAAAACTGCTTGTTGTTCCATATAACCGCATTGCATATAACATTTTTTTATATCAAGTATGATAGATGGCGTTAGCTTATTCGCTTGTTACGCGCTTTCAAAAAGTCCATTGACATATATTGAAAATATACCATGTAAACATGCTTTTCGGGATTTGGCTGTAAAAATCCATTTCTAAAACTTCTTTTGCGTTTTTCTCAAAATCAATTTTTTCGACCATACCGTTTACGCGGGCAAGGATTTCTCAATAACGACTCAATAAAGAAAGGATAATTTTTTTTTGTTGAATAGAGGACAGTTAGGGCTAGATCCTCACGTTCTCCGATTTTTGAATATCTCTTTTGCTGAAATAAAAAACTTAGATATATCATTTTGATGAGCGCTTTGAATTTGAACATTTTGCGACAAAGTGTTTTTAAAAATCAAACAAAGGGAAATTCGAAAATCAGAGATCGTGAGGATCTGGCCCTAAGGCCACTCTACAATTTAAAAACCACCCCGACATGATTAGCTAATATTTTTATATCGAAAACCTTGCCCGCGTGGAGGGTACTTTTGACCAATAAATTGACTGTAACTCATTCGTTTCTCAGAGATTTGAGGAGATATTTTAACCACAGTCTCCTCTAGCCAAGACTAACATTCTCTGAAATTTTCGTTGAAATCGGATGAGAAATAACAAAGTTCGGTGGTGAGGGGGGGGCCCCCCTTAAACAACGAGTCTTTAACACATACATTTGGCCGCATCTATATGCGATGTCATCACTATATTGTCTAATGTCGAAAACACAAAAAGATAAAATCAACAGATTTTATCGTCTATGCTTACGAATTATTTATTACTTATTTCACTGTTTATCTGATGATTTACAAAATACCTTTCATCTGCCTACATTAGAAGAAAAATACAGAAAATCTTCATCAAAGCGACTAAATAACATCTGAAAAGTTGAACAAGAACTAATTGACTGTTGTTTAATGCATAGAAATGTAGTAAATACAACACGTCGTCACTACTTTGAACAAAGATACATTCCAGCCATGCGAAGAGGTCGACTCAACACACGCATGACAGATTTTTACAACGATTCGTCAACGTACCTCTACAAGCTCCTTTATTTTTGTTACGAACACTATTTCTTTAAAAAAAAAGAAGGAAAGGGAGGAGGGAGAAAAGTTTCCGCTTGCATAAAACTCATTACCCCTCCTGTTTTCGTTTTTTTTTATATATAGCAATTCTTTTTTTCTGAACTTCTTGTAATTTTGTACTGAAGAATGAAAAATTAATTCATTTTTAAGTGGTCAAGACTAGCTTGGTCAAGCTACTCAAATAAAGCAATTTATATATATATAAGAATGGGAAATAAAAAAAAAAACTTTAAAAACCCATACAAATCAAGTAAAAAAGCAACAAAAAACACAAAAGGAATTTACTATATAGGACCATAATCGAAAAATAAATATATGCATTCGGACATGGCATCAAAAAAAAAACTAGATAAAATACACATTTACCTTCGTAATACTTCACCACCGACAGAAATGGAAAGATGCATATACACCCCATACCAAAAAATATATATTCATTCAAGTGTAATAGTAATACGAACAATATAGGTCAAAAATACACATTTATTATAGTGATGCTTACCCATGTAAAAAAATTTAATAGAAAAATCACATGTTTTTTTATTATAATCGATTACAAATCAATGAAAAATCGATTAAAAGCGTATAATTTTAATCGATCTTCATCTGATTTTTTTCTAAGTTTCTTTACATGGATTAATCACTAAGAGAAAAAATAATGAAAAGAGAAATGTATACGCTACACTGAATAAATATATTCATTCAAGTGTAATATTAATACGAACAATATAAGTAAAATACACATTTATTATAGTGATACTTAATCATCAAGAGAAAAAAAATGAAAAGAGAAATATATTCGTTCAAGTGTAACATTAATACGAAATATATCGGTAAAATATATATTTACCTTCGTAATACTTCAACACTAACAGAAATGGAAAGATGAATATACACCCCATACCAAAAGATATATATTCATTCAAGGGTAATACTAATACGAACAATATAGGTAAAAAATATACATTTACTATAGTGATGCTTAATTACCAAGAGAAAAAAGAATGAAAAGAGAAATATATTCATTCAAGTATAACATTAATACGAAATAAAGCGGTAAAATATATATTTATCTTTGTAATGCTTAATCACTAAGACAAAAAAAAGTGAAAAGAGAAATGTATATGCCACACCAAATAAATATATGCATTCAAGTATGACATTAAAACCAAATATGTAGGTAAAATACGCATTTATCATAGTGATGCTTTAATCAGTGGCGAATTCAATGGTAAGCAATCCAGTGATCAATAATCTTTTGAAAAAGGCTAAACAAAATAATTCACTATTTTTATAAGTATTGAATAAATAATTAAATTTTTGAAACTGAAAATTATGAAAACGGTTCATTTTCAAAATAGATAGATTTTATTTTGTTGTATATTATTATTATCGGATGACTTTAAAAAGAAACTTGTACAATCATTTTCTAGTTTAACTGATTATTGTCATAGTTATTTTATTTTTAACGTAGCTGTTTACTTTTATTGTATCTATATAAAGATCTTTCAGGTATTTAAACTTGCGATAGAAAGAAAAAAACTAAATCATATTTAAGTACTCAAAAGAATACTGCATCATCGGCATCAAAAGATATTTTCCTCAAATATTCATCCTACCTTACTGATTTTCCAGAGCAAAGATTGAGAAATGATTGTGGATTATTTAGAACATTTTATGATCAATTTATAGATGCATGATTTTTCTAAGTATCTATATAATTTGTAACTATCATTCAATATTGTATAGAAAAAAAGAGCAAAGATTTAAAATGTGAATGTTTGTTTAGTACTGATATATCTCATCAAGTAATATGAATCTTTTCAAGGCTCACGAGTGTCTAAAAAATCGAAGATTCTTCTTAATGAATGGAATAATGGATGGACGGAAAATAACGAAGGATTTAGTATTTTTAAAATATCTCCTCCAAACCGGGACTAAAATTTTTATGTTCGGAGATTTAAAGATTAGCAATATTATTTAAGTTAGGTAAAGATTTTGAATTCATTCTAGTATTAATATCAAGAATCAGAGTTTTCCCATGGTTGATCTATTTTTTGGGTTATATGAGCCAATACTTCAAAACTACAAATCATTTTCATTCGATAACATTTCAGCCATTTCTACATATACTGCCTCAATAGGCAACGAATGGAAACAAGTTTTCGCTTATTTTAGTTTACGATAATAGTAGTGTAAAACAAATATTAAACAAAACAAAATGCGATGCTTTAGAGAAATGACATGAAATCGTACAAATGTTTTTAAATTGTTGAAAGAATATGAGATGAAAAGATAATTACTTAATTCTAGGAAAAGAATGTGATATATAAGGAGAGATTAAAAACAATACGAAACGTTGATTTAAGACCGGGACTGGCACCAGCAGAGAGAAATAACTGGAACTGGGACCGAGTCCGGGACCGGGACCAAAAAAAAGTAGTTTTGCAGATCCCTAGTTGATATACCATTTCTCTGATTTTGCATAGAGGTGTGGCTTTGCCCTATCTTTCTGGAAAGTTCAATCGTTCTCAGACATATTATTGCCATATTTGAGAACGACTGGAACCACTTCCTTCATACACTATTCATGATCGAGCATGTCATTCTTGAAAATGACTAAAGGTTATATATCTTTAGAACAAACTCAAAGTCAAACGGGTAATTTTTGTGAAAAGGAGTGAGGATGGTTTGTCCATAAGACGCTCCTAATAGATAATCCCATTCAAAATCATTTTTACATTGAAAGTCATGCTTTTCACTTTTAAATAATACTAGCCACGACTCATGTGGATCATTTTCGGCAGCCTTTTAAAGGATATTATCACAGTTTTCCTGTCAGTCTTCCAAAGAGATAAGTTTCTGTTAAAAAGCTTGTCAGCGCAGCCCTTTTAGGGCTAAAATGTGGAACTCACATATTCATATAAGCTAGGAGCTGTGTTACTGTAAATTTTTCATAATGTTAGTGCTCTACATTGATAGATATATATTTACAGCAAAGCTTTAAGGTGGAAGAGAACGATGATAAAACACAGGAATCATTTATTGCGTTGTGTATGCTGCAATGGGGAGGTATTTTTGATAGAGATATCTGCAATGAAGACCTGTCTGTAATTGGAGCTGGCCTGTAAGGGGAGAGCTCGAAAAGTCTCGACTTAAAATTTACATTCACTCTTTTTCTTCGAAAAAATATAGTCACGCCTGTTATATCTGTGACGGACAGGAAGCGTTGCTAAGGAAAATTTGTACTAAATGACCTTTGACCGCGGTTGCTATGGAAACTGTCTTTTGACCTTGGTTGCTAAGGATGTCTGTAAGGGGGGGGTGTGGGGGGAGCCGCAAAACTTCGACTTAAAACTTACACTCACATTTTTCATATGTGAGTTCCACAAAATCGCTTACTGCCATCCATTGTTGTTATAACCAAAATAAATTGTAAAAGCGCCATTTCTTTACCATAGCTAAAGCTCATCAAGAGCTACAAAATGATGGTAAAAAGTGTGATAAAACATGTCATCTTTAAAACATTGCTAAGTTTGTATGAAAAAAGATAAATGGATAAAAAAGATACAGTGATTCCCTGATTCTATTCAAACAAGCGTTTTAATCATATATCGTACACATGAGAGTAGAGAATGTACAGGACTGTGCATAACCTTTTGCTAGGAGGACAACACTATTGTTTCAAGTTAAGAACCTAGCGAATTTTATATTAAATTAAAGCGCATCGAAAACTGAATTTATTGGTACTAAACAGAAAGACTTATCAATATCTTTTAGTGTCGAATCTATGCTGTTTTAAGAAACTCGATACTTTTTTTTGGTATGAAAAATTAAGGCGCTACTAATTCAAATACACAATAGCATATTTTCTTTTGATATTTTTACATGGTTCAATAGAATTCATTAAGCTCTACAAAACTGTATATACAAAAAGTTTTCTTGAGTCACTTTTCTAAGATAAAAGGTTTTCAAAATTATTTTCAAAATTCAAAAAAATGTTTCAAAACTCATTCTCCTTATGGAAAAAAACAATCGATTGTTCTAACCAAATTAACTTCTTTAACACATTCGACCCGATAAATTCCACCGGTGAAATCCATAGTGACCGACAGAACTTTGCATCTTGTATTTTAATCTCTAAAGATTTTTTATTAAGAAAGCAAATTAGACCAAAAGATGCGGCGTGAAAAGCTCTATAATCCGAAAAGTAAAGCTTATTCGAATTTGTATACTTTTTGTCTCAGAAAAACCAAATTTTATGTAATGATATTTTGTTAGAAAGTAATGTAGCCCACCGGTGGGCTACATTCCCAGGTCTATCAAAACGGTATCGTTTGCGAACCGAAAACGAACCGTAAAAGTGATCAAAACGGGATCTTTACGGTAGTATACAGAATCGATTCGGGCCATTTTCGGTCCGTCTGAACCCGTATTTCCTGGCACAGAAATACGCACTGTATTGTATCCGTATGGTACGCACACCGTATTTGGTCGTTTTCTCTCCGTTTACGGATAAAATTCGAATTTTAAGATAGGATTCTAGTATGATCATACTATGAAATTGTGCCAGATCTTCTATTATTTATGCAAGATTTTATTGGAACTTCAAATATAGTTTTTCATCGATCTCAACGCTCTGTTCTAGTTTGTGATATTTTCCTTTCCTAATCAACCGTTCTTCATAATTTTCTTTGATTTTCCATCATTTTTTATCAAACACCAACATACCTGTGAACCTGATTCATACTTACCATTATGACGATGTTAGCAAAATCATATCTAAATAAAAACAATAAAAATTTAATCTATAAAATTTATACTTACATATACCACGATATTATTAAAATATCTAAATAAAAGTAAAAAAAAGATTTTATATGTTAAACTTATAGTTGCCTATTCGACGGTAAAACTGAAATATCTAAAAAGAAAATAAATTTCGTATATAAAGTTCTATTTATCTATTTGAGAATATTATAATAATATCTAAATAAAAAAAATAAAAATCTAATTAAAATATTCACACTTACCACACTATGGTATTATTGATATATCTAAATAAAAAATAAGAACTCTATATATAAAAATCGTAAGTGTTCATCCCAAAATTTGATTGAAATGTCTAAATGAAAAACAAGTATAGAAAGTTTATATATATAATTCATACATTTTCAATAATATTATTTTAATATCTATATAAAGAAAAGAATTGTATAAATAAAATTCTTATTTGTCCATATCGACGACATAATTGGAATCTTGAAATAAAACAATTTTAATATATAAATTTCATATTTGTCTCACGACGATAAAAATGAAACTATCTAAATAAAAAAAAATGTAATCTCTATATAAAATTCATACTTGCCTATTCGATGGTTTTATTGCGTTATCTAAATAAAAATAAAAATTTAATACATAAAATTTATGCTTATTTTTTCGATAATATTGACTAAATATCTGAAAAACAAAGAGGAAAATTTTATATATAAATTAATATTTACCTATTTGACGATGTAATTCAAATATCTAAATAAACAAAAATAAGAATTTTGTCTATGAAATTTACACTTGTCTATTTCATGATATTGATGAAATATCTAAATAAAAAAAAAGAATTTAACGCGTAAACTTGATATTTTGCTTGTTCACGATAACTTTGAAATATCTGAATCTAAAGATAATAAAAATTATACATAGAAATTGTTTACTGCAATCGACAATGATGCGAAATTATCTATACGAAAAGTAAGATAGCAGACTAAGTTCATGTCTATATGCCTGTTTATCTTTATTGAGCTATGTTGTCGAAGAAAAACTTTAGTTGCGCATGGTTAGGTATGACTTTGCAAGATTCTGATCATTAAATTTTATTCAAATCTTATACTAAGAATCTTGTAAGATTTACTTTAGCACCTTATTATAAGATACATTAGAAAACAGCTAAAACCGCCACTTAAACGATGTTTCGTTACGGTATAGTAAATGGTGTATGCTAAACGACCCGTAAAACGGCCTGCAATGTATCCGTATATATGTGATTAACCGATACTCGTAAGCGAAAAGTATCTGGACACCGTATAGATGCCGTCTGGTATCGGTTTACCGTCGTTTACGGACCGTCAATATAGACCTGGGTTGGGTTGAATGTGTTAATTACTTTTACTAACAAAGTTGCTTCGAATTATAATCGCTAGACACAGTATTTCACGTTGCATCTAATGAATATATTTTGATACATCTTTGTTAGTAAAAGTAATTAAAGAAGTTAATTTGGTTGGAACAATCGATTGTTTTTTTCCGTAAGAAGAATGAGTTTTGAAACAGTTTTTTGAATTTTGCAAATAATTTCAAAAACCTTTTATCTTAGAAAAGTGGCTCTAGAAAACTTTTTGTATATACAGTTTTGTAGAGCTTAATGAATTCTATTGAACCATGTAAAAATATCAAAAGAAAATATGTTATTGTATGTTTGAATTAATAGCGCCTTAATTTTTCATACTAAAAAAAGCATCGAATTTCTTAAAACAGCATAGATTCTACACTAAAAAGTATTGATAACTCTTTCTGTTTAGTACCAATAAATTCAGTTTTCGATGCGCTTTAATTTGATATAAAATTCGCTAGGTGTTTAGCTTAAAAACAATAGTGCTGCCTCCCTAGCAAAAGGTTATGCACAACCCTGTACAATGTTTTCGATGATATTTCATCCATGTATTTGGAAACAATACTCTACAACAATTTCCAAAAGAATTTGAGGTAATAGGCATTACTTTGAAGGTTATGATCGTTTAGATGATTTTGCGATGTGGCATAATGTATTGACAGCAAAACTGAACAAAAGAATTTTAACCCTTAACGTTTCCGATGCAGTCCTCGCAATCATTATATAACCCTAAAAGTAGAAGTAAAATGAAAATGTTTTCTTATAAAGTTGAGTTTTTAAGACATTCAATCGGTCTGCACTTTTTATATTATGAGACAATTTTTGATGATGAATATCTTGAGAACAAAAACATTTTTTTGCTACTGAAACTTTTAGAATATTCTGGTGATCACGAGGACTATGTATGCACAAAAATGTCCTGTGTTGTTCGATTATCTGTAAATGCCTTATAGTAGCTTGAAAAAGAGTAGATGTTCATAACCTTTGAATAAAGGAGTATTAAACCGAAACTTCTTAAGAATTTTTCTAGAGTACTGTTCCAAAAATATGGATAAAATATCACTGAAAATGATATAAATTCAGTAGAGAATCTTTCTTCACAAGTTATTTGACTTATCTGAATGATTTTTCTTGTTAGAATGATGGTAATGAATTCAAAATTAAAATAAATAGGTTACTATTGTTTGTTCGGTAATATAAACCTAAGCGTTTCTTATAGATGATTCACATAGCGATAAATTTAGCATTTTTCAAACTTTAATGAATGGATGAGACTTATGATGGAACTTTTTCAGGCGCTTCCTTCCGATTGCAATACTTCTTTGCCTGAAGATAGTAAATCGTGTCCTGATAATAAACCTAAAAGAATTTGGATTTCTATTGAGATATGACGAAATTACTAGATTTCCAGTATATCTATTTCCAAAAGATTCCTGTGAGAGACCGTAAATACGAAAAAATCGTATTTTTGAATTTTGTACTGAAAATCTGCAAGCTTCAAACAAAATCTTGCCGAGATACGAAGCTTTTAAAAAATGTATGTTATATACAGTATTTGTAGAGAAGGACTTCAAATTTGAAAGTTCTATATCTCGACGAGACTTTGTTCAAAACTTCTAAATTTTTCCACACAAGCTAGTAGTCCAGTTGAGATCTTTATGTGCGCGGGGTTTCAGACGAATATTTAAATACGATTTTTTCGTATCTGAGGTCTCCCACAGGGTTCTTTTAGAAATAGATATATTGGAAATTTGGTAATTTCGCCATATCTTAATAGGAACCCAAACCATTATAGGGTTATTATCAGAACACAATTTACTATCTACAGACAAAAAATTATTGCAATCGGAAGGAGGCATTTAAGAGGCTCCTTCGTAAGTCGGCTTTTGTACAACATCGAGCTTTCATCAATACACAAATCGTGATAAGGAACTAGAATTTTTCTGAGTCTTTCACATAAATGAATGATTATCGATTTGATTTTATATAGTTTATCATTAGATAATTGATATACATTGTCATTGATATATACAAATCGTAAAATTAAATGAAATCTGTTTTTACTCATGATATCTGCAAACATAGCTGTGGCAATCAAAGGATCATAGACTAGTAGTCTTTTATTCGACTTTTTTTATATGAACCATTAGCAGATAAAGTGCTAATAATGTATACAGTTCAGGTTCGGTAGTATTAATTGCTTTTTGATATCGTTTAGCTAATTTTTCATGTCGTATTATATAAAAATGACATTTATTTGTCTGTTGAAGAATTTTTTGTATTAGAGTATGGTCAAACATCAAACAAAAACGGTCTACTGGTCTATCTTCCTCATTTTTTGTTACATATGAGCTAATACCAGATTTACTTGGGCGAAATGTAAATTTCTTTGGTTCAAATCACTCTTCTTTCCATCTTCGCTCTTCGAAAAATTCTTCTGTACTTTATTCTTCGTCTGCACTATCCGATTCATTAACAGAGTGAAAAACAGAACCAGCATCTATTTCATCATCTAATTCAGAATCTGTAAAAGTTTCAGTTATATCTGAATCAGTTATACTACTATGTGCCATAATAATCAAAAAAAAAATTTGAAAAATGAAAAATGAGTGATTATAATGTATAAAGTTGACTAATAACAACAGTTATTGTTATCGTGTCGTGCTTAATGCCACCTTAATAGGTCGTTGTATATTATTCATACAGTAACGCTAGCTCCTATTTATACTGCTTAAGCAAAAGATTCTTAAATGCTGAAAAGATTGTTTTCATATAAATCAATAACATCGCCTTATGAAAGGTGCTCCTAGTGTCTACAGTGCATTGTGATAGAGCTTTTTCAAGTTATCTCTATATAGTATAGATGAAATCAGTGAATAATCTCTTGGCTAATCTGCTCAATTTTTGGGGACTGTAAGTTTACGACCTTCCGCGTCAAAGAGTTAAGAAAAATATTGCACATGTATAATAATTTTTTTCGAATTTTTCAAGAGTTCTACTGGTTTTATGAAAAAAAAGAACTAAATATTTCCTCAAGATCTACAAAAGATTTAAGCGTCAAAAATCGAATTGATGGGTTCGAGTTTAAGAAATTTTAATTAGTTGGATCCAGATCCAAAAAATGTTAGACTCGGTATGCTCTAATCTCAAATTCCTCTATCTAAATCAAAGATCAAAATCAAAATTTCATTTGGATGGCAGAGTATTTTTATGTACTCTTTTCCATATTTTTCGAAGATAAATAATTTTAAATGAATTTTGCTTTACACATTATCTGAGGAAAAAAAACATCCCACTATCTCATCTATTGATTGGTGAAACGTTCAGCTCTCTAGCTCGTTCCTAGCTTAAGTTTCTCGAAAAACAGCGACGAATATTCTGTTTTGAAATATTTTTAGATATTTGTTAAATCACGCACAATAACTTCGGCACGACATATACATCGATGTTTATTCAACACAAAGTTTATATGCTGAACATTTCTAATTCACGAACACATTGCCAAATGTATGACAGAAACAGAGATAAACACAAATATACAAAGAAAAGTTCAATTTTGTAAAACATTGAAAATTCTCAGATATTATACAAGCTCATGCACTTATAATATATCTTTTACATCGATCTTTTTAGAGGGGTTTCTATTATGAGGAGAAGTTTACAGAATTTATTATTATGCCTTTTACTACTTGCGACAGTTTTGATTGAATTATTCATTGATGAAAGTGTTTGCTCAAGAGATTATACCGAATAAAATATTTATCGTTTCTACAAATACACGATCTTGTGTCAAATACAATACAATTTGAATTGAATGTCCCCCGATACGGGACTAAGACTTTTACATTCGAAAAATATTTAGCAAGATTCTATGCAGTATCACACATACTGAATCAATTAGATATTATTTTTTATCATCATGATAGTTGAAATCAATTCTTGTCTCTCCCTTTCTCTGTGATTAATTTTTATCAATTTATTTTCTTTCCATGATAACAGAAGAAATGCAAACAATTGAACATGGTGATAAAAAAGACTTTGTACAGGTTTAACAGTGTATTCTTATTGTTTATTTCTCAGACGTCACATCGTTTTTTATTTAGCCCATTTGGGTATTGGTCGACCAAGATAAGCATCCGGATCCTTTCCATCACCCCTCAGCCCATTTCGTCCACGTTTGTAGCTACGCATCTGATTCTTGGCAGGTTGCGAAGCCTTGGAGTCACCAAGTGCGATTGCATGGATATGTTTGGCAAAACCATCAGCCACACGACCACGAGACCAAGCGGCAAAGCCAGCTTTGCGTAATGCAACCACCATTATGTCTACCTATATGAAATAATCGAAACTTTTCATAATAACAAGACTAGAACTAGAGTAATAATTTTTCAGTTTTTTCTTTATAAAATTTTGCAAGACTCCGATGTTTAGACAATTTGCTATATACCTTTTTCTTATTATTGTTAACATCCGAGGTACGAATATCGACGGCACCACCACCTGCGTGAGTCCCACCACTTGGACCATAACTATTCGTATATGAACCTTGAGAGAAAGAGAATTTAAATCCTTTTTTCATTCCCAGTTCTGCCATATAAACTTCAGCGCGTTGAAGTAGTTCAATAGTTCGTTGATTAAATGTTTTGCCTCGCCATGTCTTTTTCGTATAATCCGCTTTTGGTGCCTTTGTTTCCCATCCTTTTGATCGAGCTGTATTACAATTAATATATCTGCTGGAAGCCCATTTATCCTCGCCCACTTTACAAAACCCATTTTTCTTTTCTCCACATGATATTGTTGTACCTTGATAGAGCTTGCCGACAATGCTCGATGAGGCTGAAGGAGTTTTACGTATATGTAAAGTTGGATTAGCTGTAACTATACATGTCAATGATAAATTAACAAATGTTAGGAAGAGCAATATGAAGAAATGAATGATGATCGAGTACGATTGCATTTTGAATTGAATGAGTAAAACTGAAGCCTTTTCTTTTATATCACGCTTTTGTTGACAAAAGAGATTGAGTTCTTTGTAATGATGTATAGAATGGACCTTAATAGATCTATTTTTGCATCTTGATTATACTGAAGCCAATAGCAAACATGCTTCGTATCGATTTTCATACATCCATCGAGTGCAATTTTACGTTTTGCGTTTGTAATAAAAGTATACATCGACTTTTTTATGATAGTATGATCTAACATCCGAAATCTGAAATCAATGTGTATTTATTGTTGCATGAGAAGAACTTCCATTTTCGTCTCTGATAAGATAGTTTTTATATTATTTTAATTTATTTAAAATGTTTAGTTCAACATTGAAATATTAAGATATTCTTGTGGTTCAAATTCATCATTGTTCAGAAAAATAAGATAGATACAATGAATTTGTAAGTATAGCAAACATCAAAATATAAGAGAAAGTTTATTAGGAAGGCATTTACCACCTTCTCTACCGATTAGAGCAAATGTTACAAAGAGCTGTTGTACACATTTGAATTCCGTAGGATATTTTGTTTGAATAAAAGAATTTTTATAATAGAAAAATTTGTTTTCGAAACAATTCAAAAGTTACTAGTAGCTTCTATTTATTTTTTGGTCTCTGAAGTGCATTACTTTGCTTGAAACAATCAGCCCACGTTCCATTGGACACATTGAGTTTGAATAATGTACTTATTTAATTATTAATGTTAACTCTGACAATCGACAAAAAAGAATTGAAAATCTAGCAAATATTAAGAAAGTTCGGTCTAACGAGGGAACATATAAACTTTTCAAGTTTCGTGCACTACTCCTGCACCCTCTTCTGAATAAAGAGTTAGATTGCATCTTATCAGTAATATTTCTACGCTTTGTTCATCAGCTCGCAAAGTACTCAAAATTATCTAACTCTTAATTCAGAACAAGTTGCAGAAGCAGTGCGTGAAACTTAAAAAAATTTTTACTCTAATATTCTATTGTACTTCAAAAACAATCATATCTGATTTCATTCATTGTTTTCATATATTTCTTGAAAATTCAATATCTCGAGAATAAAGGCGCTAGAGCACAAATCCTTTCAAGGTGTTTTATATCTCATCAAGAACTATGTGTCGCCAGACGATGGAGTCTAAATAGTTGGAACACCTAAATATGTTCCCTCGTTAGTTGAACATCATATTCTCTACGAAACAATTAATTTTGATCGTTTAAAAAGGAACTTATTAGTATACACAGAAACCTGTTGATTCACTATTAAAAATAATATTTCAGACCTTTCAAAAAGGTCTTTTACTATTCTTGAATAAAATTTCTTAGACTTTACAAAAATGATTTAACTACTGTCGAATAAAAAATAAGACAAGATTTTTTAATACTATATTCGAAAAGAGAACAAAATTCTGATTCTAACTCATAAATTTTGGCTTATTCGAAGTGCATTCTAACGGATTCAAAATCAACAAACATTTTGTTTAAGAAATTTTCGATCATTCGCTATTTTAAAGATTTATCTAATTATATTCTATTTGTGTCATAAATTTAGCAAAATTTTGTTCTTCAATGTCAGTTATGTTGCTACATTACTGATGATCGAATACGGATTTATTTATGTTTTCTTTGATATCTTCTTTCAATCAAATAGCCTTCCGTATAGAGAGAGGCAAAAACGTAGATCATTAATATTATATTCAAAATTACCCGAGACCTTTTGTTACTGAGGTATAAAAACAAACAGAGATATGAGGTTCAAAATGTAAAAAATTGTTTGATAATCATCGTTGACTTCATACGCACCGAATTTTATTGATTATGTTAAAGAAGAAAGTATCAATATAATGTCATATCAATCATATTCGCTAGACCTAATGTTGTATAATTTTTCACTAACTAATTCTATTAAACATAGTTTTACTAATTAAATAAATGAAATATGATTAGTTCATGCGGTTTTCAAGGTACCTGAAGTTTTTTTTGTAAAGAAGTTAAAAAAGTATTTTAAACAAATTGTGTCGAAAAAATCGATCTTCCTATAAGTAATCTTGGCAACTATTCACAACATTTGATAAAATAAAATTAAAAATACTTCTGCATCTTTATATTGTTATTTAATCATAGCAGAACTTTTGGTCAAATCTAAGTATGTGTTAGCAAATGATATATTTTACTTTCTAGGGATACTATATCCTTTCAGCTTAGATTTCATATATCATAAATATATCTTTCCTCTTAAGTTGCAATAAAATACCTTCAAAATGTAAGTTTTTCCTACCTCTATCTATTATAAAAAATAATTGAATCGAAAAGTGAATTCTAGAGGAAAATAAATAATCTCGCAAAAGAAAGTAAGCTCTTTTGCAATACCATATAAATACAAATTTTAGATTTACAAATGGTTTTCAAAGGATTCTTTATGTTTCTATGCCGAAAAGGATTATTGTCTACACTTTCATATTTAAAAAATAAATCAACACTCAGAAGTATTGATACCTTACTCTTCTCTTGATTTTAGAGCTTCTTTTTTTTCTAAATATTCTTCATTTTCGAGCCATTTGCGAATACGAAAAAATATTAATACATGATATTCAGTATAGTATGTGTCACATTTTAAAAAGACATACATAGGAATAATTGATAAAATTCCATAGACTGATGATCAAAGATATAAGATGCTCGAAAAAGTGTCAGGAGTTCAAGTGAATCTATTTGGCATAATATTTCTTTTATTTTTCCTATAAACAGCTGTTCAATAAAAGCTGGTATTATAAGTACGAAGAAGAATACCTCAACATCTTTTAAATACTATGTAGTGAAATTCAATGCTGAAATACTGCATTTAACATAGGATATCCTAGATCAGAATTCAAGTATTTTCTACCATGATTCGCTGTAAAGCGGTCTCCACATACAACTCGATGAGCTCTATCCAATGTACTGCTTCTTTCCCGAAAATTAATTATTCATTTAGTTAAAAAACCGTAATTTTGACGAAAAACTTCTAAAGAAATATTAATATTTCAGGAGAATATAGGACAATTCGCCCAAGAATGTTTTCTAATAAAACTAAGTGCTTGCCCGATAGAATTCTACATATCCTAAGTTGATTCGTTTTCCTACTGTTTCGGAACGAAGTTACAGTTTTTATTTTACAGGCTTTTTGATCTATATGAGATTGTATTAGTAGTACTAATAAATGTGTGAATCCTTGTTCGAAATTCTGTACATAAAGAGATTTTATAAACACCAGAATATCGTCAATATATTAGATGAGACGAGTGTATTTTTCTTTGATTAACACATTTTAAAAAATGACTGTGTGCTAAGATAAGTTTTTATTTCGTGAAAGAGTTATTTCATTTTTGGAAATTGACAATTTCAAGAAGCACACATTGGAAAACTAGTAAAATGGTAATAACTTCGTCTAGAAGCTATGAAGGAATGAATTTAAGATATATCACTACTTATTAGTCTCTATAAGATAGAAATAGTCTGAATCTAAGAATGTGTTCATTGTCATGAGTGATAATTTCATAAGGTAAACAGTGAGTGAGTAGCATCTCGAGAATATCTATTGATTAATATATGTTTTATTTGAATGATATTAACATTCGATCAACAAGAACCTAACAACACTTCTAAGGCAGAATTGATCTTGCATGTTCTCTGATGATTCGTTATATAAATCTAACCACTTGTAACAAACAGCTCATGTGATGCAAATCTATAAGGTTTGTCGTATAATATATGATATATGAGTAGCTCATTTTATCAAACAAATCACTGCATATATATAAAAATCGACAACCTATTTTTATTTGTTCCCTGTTTAGTTTCTAAAAATTTCGAGGATACATAGATGGATACATGATTAATGCATGGGTTTTGTTCTAAGGCAAATGATCACAGATTTCATCAAAAGTGCAAGTTATTCTCTTAAAAAGATGAGAAATAATTTGATTGTTTTGCATTTACTGTTTAATTTGAGCCTTACACATTGATATTATTATATAAAATTCATCATGTTCTGTATGGGTTAGCCAAGAATGCCAGTTGGTATCTAAAAGATTGGAATCAGTCGCCAACTTTTCCTGCATCTAATTTTCTTGAAATAAAAAAAGAAAAACTAAATCAAATTCTCATGAAATATCTTATACATTACGTCAATTTTTAATTCATCTCCAATGAAAAATCACAAAAATAACTTCCATTATTCCTATATTTTAATAAAGACATTTATTTCGATTTTCATATCATCATCTATAGAATAACAGTCGCATAACCACATGAGATTTATACGAATTGCAAGCCAATAAGTTAGGACCAATGCATTAGATTCTTATTAGATTATAGCGAAACCATGGAATATCTCGATAGCATTGGATGTGCAATGAATTAACAGAAAAACAATTGATCTGTATTGTATTTAGCTAGTCTTTTGTGAAACACGATCTGAAAGCGAGTGTTGAAGTGTCCAAGAGTAAAAATTTTGACCATGCTTCCTTCCCTTCTCTACAGATCATTAGTGGCAAGGTCATCACAGGCCATGACCGACACAATATTATAGACTGTCACAGATGGACACAGACAAACTTTCGAGATCATCATATCGCATGAGAAATGGAATCTGGAGATTGACACAAATGGTGATATGTATCTTCAAGGACTATTAGAGGTCATGTATACATCAAGTCTAGTTAAAATAACTTTGGAGTATTTTCTTATTAAAGTTCTATGCTACAAAGTAAGAAATAATGCCCAAGTATATTCGAATATACATAAGAGACGACTTTTGGGAAAATTAATAATAATAAGTAGATCGTATTTCACATTTTTAATCTCGCAGCGATTAAGCTAACAGCTTTTTTTTATTGTCTTATTATTTGCTAATGTCGAAATATTTCGCAAATTTATTATGAAGTCTGCATTTATTTTTATTTTGAACTAATTGTGTTTCATCAATAATTAAAATATTTGATTGATTGATATTATAAATCTACTTTCCAAACCTTTACTAACATATATTTAAAAGAATAAAGTTCAATCTAACGTTATGCATGAGTAACATTTAAATGAAATTGACCAGGATTTGCACGGTCTTCAGGTAATGATGAAGCATTGACATACTATATCAATAATGACGATATTGGATCAATTGATGAAATTATTACATTCTATTAACCTTTCCTAAGGCATATTTAACAGAATACAGTACTACATAATAATGTGTAGACACAACATGAGAATAAAGAAAAAGTCTCTGAAGTTCGTGTGGATCCCTAATGGTGATGTGAGAGTTGATGATAAAGCATTTTTCGTTTTGTTATTTCCAACTAATGTTTATTGACATTGACTCATATTCTTATCGCAAATGTCTACACACTGGGACAAACCAAAGATATCTTTTTCTTTCTTTTTCTTCATTTTCACATTTTCAAACAACTATACAATACTATTTCAAAAATATATTCAACAAATGGCAACATCAGCTATTAAAAAACAATGCGTCGTATGTGGACAAGAAAAAGTCACATATAAATGTGAAGGATGTTCAAAAGATTTTTGTGTCAAAGATTTATCTGAGCATCATCAAACACTTGATAAACAATTGGGTGAGATTGAACATGATCGAAATTTATTTCTAGAAACACTTATTCAATACAGAGAAAATAAAATAGAACATCCATTGATAGAACAAATTAATAAATGGGAAAATGATTCTATTAATAAAATTAAACAAACAGCAGAAGAAAGTAGACAAATATTAATCGAATTTAAAAAGAAATTTATCACTGAAATGGAAAATAATTTAGTTAATTTAACTGAACAAATAAAACAAACTCGTGAAGACAGTGGATTTAATGAAATTGATTTAAATCATCTAAAAGAAAAATTGATAAAATTAAAAAATGAACTTGACGAAACACCAAATGTGTTAATTGAAGAACAATCTACATTATTTATAAATAAAATTTCCGTTATTACATCATCTGGTAAGTGGTACACTGTAAATTTTTTGGAATTTCTATTTTGTAGACGATCGACTTTAAATAAGCTAAAGCTTTTTCAAACTTTTATAATTTATTTGTTGAATTTTAAACTTTTAGAAAATGCTTGATTTCTAAATTATAGAAATTCGAATTAATTTTCTGCAGAAAATTGAAACTTAAATATCAACAGTTTAATTTGAAGAAAGTAGAAATTCATCTCCGAATTCATATAAGCTTTTCTAGAAAGTTATCGGCGAATTCATATGTGCATTCCAAAAATTACAGTGTACCATCATATTTTGTTATGAAGATCATTAATTACCAGTAAATTGATGAAAAACATTAAAGAGAAATGTTGAATAAGAAGATATTCCAAGATTTATTTCTTTTGAATGAGCTCAGTTTTATTTCTACATTAGATTGTCTTGATTCTCTTAAAGATTTTTATTAACCATCATTTATTGAAGAATAAAGTACACTATTTTAATACAATTTAAATAATGAACAGTAATGAAGAAAGTACTCCCAGTGTTTTACGGCTTGTCTACGTAACGTCAGCGGCAAAGCGTCACAGAGTTACGTTTTGGCTCATTTTGTTTTGACTACAGCTTTGAAAGAACAAGTCGTAGGAAGGCGAGTGATGTTTTAAATTGAAGACAAATTTGTTTTGAAGATTTTGAGATCTGTCCAAGCTCATAAAAATGTGTTTCCGAAAATCTTTCACCAAAATACTAACGTCACTTTTTTCGATGAATTTTGCAAAAGAAGGTGTTAACATTTCGGCGATAGGTTTTTCGAGAAAACACTTATAGGAGCTTAGACAGATCTTAAAATTTCCAAAATAAGTTTGTCTTCAATTTAAGACGCCGCTCGCCTCTCTACGGTTTGTCCTTTCAGAGTTATGTTCAAGACAAAAGGGGCAAAAATGTAACGCTGTGACGGAGTTACGCGAACAAGTCGTTTACTTCTTTCAAGTTGGGATTATGTGTATCATGTAGTTCCTAATGAACTGTGGATATCCTGAAAAAAGTCTGAGCCCATAACTTATTGGAACTGATATACTGCATTTTCACGAAACTTTTTAAAAGAATGCCGTAGTCCTCCTCAAGGAGTTGAGAAAAATTGATTCTCGAATTGCGACTTGAAACTTTACAGAGAGATAGACCTTAGCAAGAATAGTTTATAGTTTCAAGTTGCAGATATTTTCGTGCTTCCTATCCTACGATATGACTATTGTAAAAGTTTTACTTTATATGGTCCATATACATAGATAGACACGGTGTTCGTATTTCAAAATAGGAACAATTAATAAATCTGCAACTTGCAACAATAAACGATTCTTGTTAAGATTTATCTTTGTGCAAAATTTCAAGTCGAAATTCAAAAAATCGATTTTTCTCATTTCTTTGAAGAGGGTATTTGAAAGCACGCTCTCACCCATACTGACCACCGTTTCAGTCTAGGATAGTATCAATTCATAGAGCATAAAACTCTGCACTCATACGACCCTATTCTGACCCGTTATCTGTAGAACATCAATGAAAAAAGAATTCAATACCATTTTGATCGATCCACTCTCACCCTATTCTCACCCACATTTTAAGGAAATAAATAACGGTCGCTCAAGTACTCATTAGGTATACACGAAATCCAATTCGAGTCAAATCTAAATCTTGGATTTGACTAAATTTACTTGAAATAGATCAGACCAAATCTAAAACGGATGCAACGGTAACCATAATCGATTCACTAGTAACCGGTATGAATCGATAATCATTCCATCGATAGTTATCCACAAGTCTTCATTACTTATCCAATTGGAAAAGTACCTATAAGTCCTCATGGCTTATCCTATAGGGTATCCGTAACTCGTCATGTCCTATTTTGTAGAAGTACCTATAGATCCCTCTAAGCTATTTGGAGTACCCTTCATAGATCCTTGTAGGCTATTTACGAATACCGTTTATAGGTTCTTTTAGTTTATTTAAGGTATTCTTCATAAGTCTTCATGATCTATCATAGGGTCAGCATGAAATAGGGGCTAAAGAATTATGAAGGTGCCCCAAATACGACATAAGCACTTATAATGAGTACTTCGAAGAGCTTCTAAGGACTTATAGGTATTTCCATAGGATAGGACATGACAAGTTACGGATATCCTACAGGATAAGCAATGAGGACTTACAAGTGCTTCTCCCATTGGATAGACAATGAAGACATGTGGATACCTACCGATGGAACGATTACCGACCTATACTAACTGGTGGTGTAAAAGTTTTGCATTAATTCTATTTTTGCTATAATTCCGCAATGGAATGTCATAGAGACTTGATCTTTTTTTCTGTTAGTAAGAGCAAAGTATCTACTACAAAAATATATAAAAGAGTTTGATTGGGAATGTTTTTTGAAGGCCACACAAGACTTAAAAACCAAGACTCCGAAAAACTCTTCCGTAACTTTTTCGAAATTAGAAAAAAATTTAATAGTTAGATTGATTATCTTTTTATTCATCAAATCCAGATTTAATTAACGGATGGATCAATAGCTTGGTATTAAATGTGTTTGCATTACCACTTCGTAGTACAATATCGATCCAGTCTAGTTTTTTTCTAGAAAAAAGAATCACTTAGCTTATAAAAGGTATTTTATGATAAGTTAAAAAAAACACTTTCACACCACGTTTGTTGACGTTTACAATTGACACTTTGTTGCGTAGTTCTCGTAGAAGACTCAATCCTGGTAAATCCCTTGTTGTTTTGAACTATAAATATCTTTCGATAACTCAGCATATAATCAAAGAGTATAATCCATTTTTTGAAAAATTCTATGTAATTCTCAAGCTTCTACACGCAGCATGAGTATAAAAATTTACGACACATTGTCTTAGTGTCTTCCGTTCGTCCTTTTTCATCTCAAAGAAAAACACTGATGATAACATATGATATACTACTAATCATGCTCTCTCTAACAAAAAAGAGTGAGCAGTCTAAAACGTCTTTATGCGATGAACCCATTTAGTATAAATTTTTTTTTTTAATTTCGAAAAAGTTGCGGAAGAGTTTTTCGGAGTCTTGGGTTTTAAGTCTTGTGTGGCCTTCAAAAAACATTCCCAATCAAACTCTTTTATATATTTTTGTAGTAGACACTTTGCTCTTTCTGACAAAAAAAAAGATCAAGTGTCGGTCCCCGTTACATCCGTATTTAGGTTTGGACTAATCTATTTCAAGTAAATTTAGTCAAATTCAAGTCAAATCCATGATTTAGATTTGACTCGAATTGAATTTGGTGTATACCTAATGAATACCTTCGATAGTTTTGTTTATTAACGACCGTTATTTGTTTCGTTAAAGTGTAGGTGAGAGTAGGGTGAGAGGGATTGATAAAAATGGTATTTAATTTTTTTTTTATTGATACTGTGCAGATAACGGGTCAGAGTGAGTGAGAGCGTGTTTTACGAATATCCATTCTTGTATGAAATCATATTACTCATGTGTTCGATAGAAACTTCTAAATATTTGCTCTCGATTGCATAATTAATCAATAACCATGTCAAAAAAAAAGCTACGAGTTGAGATTTTTTTGTCTCGAAATAGAAAAGTCACTTATTTGAAAAATTCTATAATTTTTTATAAAATAATTAGATAAGGTTGTACCAAAAAAAACAGTGCATGTTTTGAGCATTTCTCCCCAGAAATGTATCTAATTGAGCTGATAATTTTCGAAAGTGCATAACTCATTACTCTCTACAACATATTAAGTAAATCAGCTAAATTTGAGATATCACTCCATCGTTGATGTCTGATACTCTCAGATACTCACTCTTAAGAAATAATTACTACGCTTAGATAACAGCATCAATTAGCAGTGCAATCAAACAAAAAAAAATTTAGAAAACTTAATATTTATTTGAATCATTTATCTAGTATTTTGGAAGCTAACTAGACTTTCTTTATATTAATAGAGAACAAGGGACCTTGCTTTGTTTTCTTTCTAAATTTTGTTATATTGATAAAAAGTAAAATACACTCGACTAATTGATAAGTGCTACTGTTTTGCTTGCTTTGTACAGTCAATTTCTACTGTTTTGTGGTGTCAATACCTAAATGCAATTGAACTTAGTCTTTTTTCAGAATTTATAATAAACGCTCATTTTTTTGTTTTATTTAGAACAGCCACAAATAATCACATCAAAAGCCAACCTAGTGTATTCTGATAAAAAACTTGATTGTAAAGGCCATGCTTGTGAAAAATGTGGCGAATGTCGTGATTGGTATTGGCATCCTGATGGTAGTTACAAGGTATATACAAAGCGTGATGATGCTACATGTATTTATAATTATGTTGGTAATATTACTGCTTGTATTACTGGTCGTTATTACCATGGTTTTGGTATTGGTTTTGATCGTCTGTGTCAGTGTGTGGACAATCGTTCCTAACACTGAGAACTTTAATTATAACCACATGTTTTTAGTTATTGTGTGATAATTTATAGTTATTTATATCAATGGAATAAGCAAAGAATTTGAAAATGTATCGTGTATACTGATTTTTAGGAAGTCCTGTTATTGAGAAAATACATCTGTGAAATTTTTGTGGTTAAAAATGGAACCTGTTTTGTGAAACCTCGTGTATCCTTACTAAGATAAAACATGTAAAATGCGTCCTACTTTGCGCAACAAAAGCTTATAGGGAAACATTTCGTCTAGCAGACGCTCGACATATTCTCGTGCGACATATTCGAGCCATATGTAGAACATGATTTAAAATCATTATTTTTTGGCAGATAGATTACTTTATTTTTAGTTTAGAAAAAATCTTAATTTTCAATTTAATTCGAATGAGTAATATATATCCTTGGGATTCATGGTGGTGAGATATGAAGAAATACTTGTCTCGAGACGATTTGATGTAGAACACATCACTTCCAAACAGGGCATTCTCGGTTGTGTGGCAACCCCTCAGCATGTTCTGGAATAATAGATGGTCGAAAATAACCTAAAAGGTGAAACATACAAGGTACATGCTCAGTCTTTCCAATTCATTTGTCTGTATTTAGCTACACGCGCGAAACATGTCGGTGAATAAATGACAAGCAAATATATTATTGTACAACTAAAATGTAACACATTTCATTTTAGGTGTCAGCTGGATGACTTAAAATTTTTTGATTAAGCCTATAAAAATTTATCTACGAACAAAAGAATCAATGCTACACTTGTTTTTAATGAATACTTTCATGAATAATCAACCATAAAAAATACAAGATTCTCAGCAAAAAAGGTTTCGTCTATAGAAGATTATACACCCTCTGACGCTTATTATTTTTGTAAAAAATATTTCCCAATTTACTCAATCAATAACTATCCTCGTGTAAATACCCAAAAATTTCGGCTATTCTTGACCGATGAGCAATAGATAGTTGACGTCTTAGAATATTTAGATCCTAGTATAGTTATTTACTCATGAGGGAAGTACCTGAAGTGTCCGATCGATTTAGAGCTCATACTTTAGCCATAAGTAGACGTCAATATAACTAGTAAAATCCTAAAAGGATTCGTGCCCATGAACCTGTGAGGCTGAGTTATAATCATTTTATTGAATTTTTGGCCTATGGCTCTGGTTTAGCTGCAAAATTGAATCTAGGAATTTCGAACTAATATTACGCCTATGAAGAGGCTTAAGGATCACTCGAATATCCTGAAAGTTTCAGACCAAACGAATGCGCCCTTCTCAAGAAATTCGATTTATAATTAAGTCCGATTTTGAGAACTTCCTCTGAGAAATAGGCAATTTTTCAAAGCTGAATTTTTCAAGAAAGATGTATTCGTTCGATCTGAAACTTTCAGGATATTCGAGTGATCCTTAAGCCTCTTCATAGGCGTAATATTAGTTCGAAATTCCTAGATTCAATTTTGCAGCTAAACCAGAGCCATAGGCCAAAAATTCAGTAAAATGATTATAACTCAGCCTCACAGGTTCATGGGCACGAATTCTTCTAGGATTTCACTACTATCGTCGCCAAAATAAAATGAACGCGGGCATTTTTTGAATAGCTCGAGAATGAAAAGAGATATCGATCTGCGATTTTAACCATTCAATACATCAAGGAGGGGGAAATTCACCTATGTAAAAGTCATTGAAGTCTTGGATTCTTATGGGGTCTCTGGAAACCTGGACTTAAGTCGGACTGCTGCGCTCAAAAATTTTCCATTGGATTTTTCATTCTAATATGACCATTCGATAGAGAAAACTGTTCTCTTTTCATCTACGCAAAGCTCACGCCTCTAGCTTGTTCCGTTCAAGAGCTATAAAGGTTTTCCAGAGACCTTCAGTTTCGGCCAATTAACCTTTAGTCATTCAGAAACAGGTCTAGACAGGGGTAATCCACCACGCTGAGTGCAGTGGTGATGTTTTTTTCAGTTTCAAAGTGATCTAAAGTCACTATATCAAGTTTTTCAAAATATCGACTCTTAATGTTTTAGTGCAAGAAAATTTGAAATTTCGAAAATATCAATATACTGCTTTAGATCACTTTGAAACTGAAAAAAAACATCACCACTGCACTCAGCGTGGTGGATTACCCCTGTCTAGACCTGTTTCTGAATGACTAAAGGTTAATTGGCCGAAACTGAAGGTCTCTGGAAAACCTTTATAGCTCTTGAACGGAACAAGCTAGAGGCGTGAGCTTTGCGTAGATGAAAAGAGAACAGTTTTCTCTATCGAATGGTCATATTAGAATGAAAAATCCAATGGAAAATTTTTGAGCGCAGCAGTCCGACTTAAGTCCAGGTTTCCAGAGACCCCATAAGAATCCAAGACTTCAATGACTTTTACATAGGTGAATTTCCCCCTCCTTGATGTATTGAATGGTTAAAATCGCAGATCGATATCTCTTTTCATTCTCGAGCTATTCAAAAAATGCCCGCGTTCATTTTATTTTGCCGGGAATAGTAGTTATATTGACGTCTACTTATGGCCAAAGTATGAGCTCTAAATCGATCAGACACTTCAGGTACTTCCCTCATGAGTAAATTCAAAAATCTTTTTTACAAAAATGATCAACGTAATAAGTGCTATAAACTTCTATAGACGAAATATTTTTTCTGAGAATCTTATATTTTTTGCAGTTGACTATTCATGAAAGTATTTATTAAAAGCAGGTGTAACTTTTAATTTTTTCGTTGGTACTATGCAAACATTTTATCATTTAATATATCTTATGCATTCTCTTTAATTCGAACAAATTTTTCAATAACATTTTGTGGTGGAATAACAGCTAATGCTGCTAAATTTTTCATTGTACGATGACTATTATAATTTTCAAGAATTTCTTTTTTTCAAATGTAATTTATTAAACATTGCAAGACAAGACCATTTAACTGATAATGAGTAAAACTAACTTATATAAATATTCCTCCATATATTTTATTTAAAAATAGAGATGCAACCAAGTATATCAGATTGAGGAAACAAGTAACGCTCGTCTCGAGACTAGCTCAGCTCTTTCTCGTAGAAGCACCGTTTTAAAACTTGTATAAGATTATTTATCTATACTGTTTTCAAAAGTGGGATAGCCACTGTGGGAGTTAAAACTATTTTTCAAAAAGTTGATAGTTGAGAAAAACGGCAAAAAGTTAAAATGGTTATAACTCAGGTTATAACTACAAGTAGCGCTCATCCTACGGATTCGCTGACCCTTTTCTGAAAGAAACCCTGTACCGCTACTATTAGATAGAGGGCAGCGGTTCCTTTCAACTCCAAACCTAATCGAGTGAAAACTTTATTTTATTATCGGATTCGAGTTCAAAAATTTAGATTTTCCCGGGTCCTGATCTATATTCAGTTTATCTTCAAACTCAGTTTGCATTGAGCTATGAATCTGAATAGAACTATGTGAGAAACAACAAGAAATAACTTTATATTGACTTTTTCACTGAGTGTAACAAATGGTTGAGTACCTCATCACCGAAAACGAAATCACTAAAACCTATGATCACCAAACTCCCATATAAACGTACAATCGACTTTCGACGATACAAATTTCGGCGAAGAACATATTAATCTAACAAATAAATACCTCAAGCCTTGACCCTTTACTTGGTCACGACGACAAAAACTCTCAAAGATCCGTGAAAAAATCGGATCTGGATCCGATCGCGTGCTGATCGACTCCGTGTCCAAAAACTAAAGTGGTATCGAATCTTGATGCGGGCCCAAGTCCAACAAACGTAAAACCACGAATCCGTACAGTTAGATGAACTTCGACTGAGATCATGCGATATAATTTAACCCTTTGTTCCATATACAAATGTTAGAATAGAAAATTCTCGCAAAACATTTTCACTATCAGTTTATAAAGCAGAGATTTTCGTAAATGAACACATCGTTTTGCGAAACACGATTGAAAAGAAGTGTTGAAATATAAGGATAGAAAATTTGGACCCACATGCCCCTCTCCTCCCACTGACCGTGACAGACACAAGGTTATCGAGTACATTTCGATTATTATTTATTCTTTTTTATTTTACAGCTGCCTCTCTTTTTTCTCTTCATTGATCATTTCGGCGCCTGTTTTTTAATTTCCTTTTACAGTACGTTTATTGAGAATTAGATATTTAATCGAAAAATTTGTATGAAAAATCTATTTTA
The DNA here is from genome assembly GCA_022393335.1 of Macrotrachela quadricornifera. Taxonomy (NCBI): domain Eukaryota; kingdom Metazoa; phylum Rotifera; class Eurotatoria; order Philodinida; family Philodinidae; genus Macrotrachela; species Macrotrachela quadricornifera. The sequence goes on from JAJEKB010019464.1 coordinate 72,074, forward strand.
CTACTTCTTCATATAATGTCATCACTGACTGACAGTCAGTGACTGTACAACCTTAGGTGGAAAAGATGAGGACAAAACCAATGTCGTACATTTTCAGACACAATGTCAATTGTTTCTGTTGTTTACCATGATCAATTAAACCTATTGATAAAGTTATCTTTCAGATTCGATAGCTTCAGCGTGTTTCACATTTTAATCCCGAAGAGATTACGCTAACAGCTTTTACACATATAACTAACTGACGGCTGTACTTTTCTGCGTCATCTTTTGAATCAGATAAAACATGATAAACTTGTTTTCTCCATTTAGAGTATTTCTAATCAATCCATAACCGGAATGTTGCGTTCCAAACTATCAATAATTACATTATATATGGAAAAAAAATTTTCAAATCTAAAATATGTTGTTGGACAATGGTATAATATTCTTACACTTCCATAACAAGCTAATTTCTACCTGCGATGGAAAAGATTTTAGCATCATAGGAGAAAATTTTGAAATTGTAGACGGCTGTGAACCCTTTGCTAGTAAAATTCAGGTCTACTACAATCATTTTTAGATTTTTCCGAGAAAAACTAACCAATATGTGTTAAAATCAGTCTACAAGATAAAATTTAAAAAGCAAGACTTCCTGCTGAACTTCCGATAAGGGACAAAATTGCATAGTTTTTCAAGATATTACCATTCTATCTACGGAGTGTTCGAAAACTCCTGTGGGAAACTAAATTCATAGGATTTCACGATTGTTAAAAGTTGATCGACTAGGATTTTCTCAAATGATTTGCACAGGTCTGAAGTTTTATTTTGCAAAGACAAACGTGATAAATTATGGTGCAGATTACAACTTTCAATGAAAACACTAAAAATCAGCTATTTTCCGACGTTACTACCAGTATTTCGGCTGAAATACTAGAATTTTTTGACTTCATGGCTTTTTTTATTCAACACATCTCCCGGAATCTTTTCCATGCGTTTATCATATCATTTGGGTAAAGAAAAAGTCTCCTAGTTTTCATTTCGAAAGTTAGGCTGCTTAGAACAACGGATCAACCACTGAAGTGATCATTGAACAAGTTGAGGACACGTACCGATCTCATGAGCTCTAAGGTCTTGCAACTTTGCACCACTACTCGTCGATTGAACCTATCGAGCACAGAAAATGCATGGAAAAGGTTCCGGGGGATGTATTGAGTAAAAAAAAGCTAGAAAAGTAAAAAAATTCTAGTATTTCAACCGAAATACTGGTAGTAACGTCGGAAAAAAGCTGATTTTTAGTGTTTTCATTGAAAGTTGTAATCTGCATCATAATTTATCACGTTTCTCTTTGCAAAATAAAACTTCAGACCTGTGCAAATCATTTGAGAAAATCCTAGTCGATCAACTTTTAACAATCGTGAAATCCTATGAATTTATTGAGTTGGTAAGAAATTTTTTGCGTTTTTTTCGAAAATTTCCTAGAGCAGCCGAGAAAGTTCTAGAATATTCCTTATTAAGAGTATATATAGGTAGTATGAATACCGTTTAAATAGCAGTAAAATTATCGAAATGGAAATTGATCTTCAAGCAGAAATGAAGTTATCTCGTAGAGAGCTTCGAGTGCTTTTGCTTCACGAGTTTCGCATGGGTCGCAAAGCAACGGAAGCAACAAGCAACATATGTGGTACGATGGGCAAGGATGTACTCTCCATCCGTACAGCACAACATTGGTTTCATCGATTTAAGAATGGCAACTTCGAACTCGATGATTTACCCCATACTGGAAGATCACTGGAAGTGGATATGGATCTTTTAAAGCAGCTTATCGAACAAGATCCTCGATTGACTACAAGGTATTTAGCAGAGCGAGTTGGATGCTCTCACATTGCAGTAGAAACACATCTGCACGAATTAGGCAAAACTTGGAAATATGGAGTTTGGATATCTCATGAATTATCACCGCTTCAGCTGCAGCAGAGGGTTGATGCTTGTATGGAATTATTAACTTCTCATCGCAACTATCAATGGCTTCACAATCTTATTACTGGTGATGAGAAGTGGGTGTTGTATATTAACTACGAGTACCATCGACAATGGTTCAGCGCTGGTCAAACAGGTGTGGCAACGCCTAAACCTGATCTACACCTCAAGAAGGTGATGCTGAGCGTGTGGTGGGGCGTCAAAGGAATCATTCACTGGGAAATTCTTCCTGATCGTTGTAGCATCACTGCTGATCTCTACTGTCAACAATTGGATCGGGTTGCAGCAAAACTCAAAGGGAAGCAAGATCGTATTTACTTTTTGCACGACAATGCCAGACCCCACGTAGCAAAGTCGACCCGCCAAAAGTTATTGAGCCTCGGATGGATCACTGTTCCCCATCCGCCTTACTCTCCAGACTTGGCTCCAACAGACTACCATCTGTACCGTTCTCTCTCTGATTATTTAAGGAAGAAAAAATTCAACGATGAGAGCCATATCAAAATGGATCTCCTCAACTTCTTCAACAAAAAGTCTAAAGACTTTTACGAACACGGGATTCTTTCTCTACCACAGCGATGGCAACAAGTCATAGATAGTGATGGAGCATATATTAATGATTGATAGTTGTGTTCTTGTATTAGAAAGAAAAAAATAAAATTTTTGAAAAAAACGCAAAAAATTTCTTACCAACCCAATACTTTCCCACAGGAGTTTTCAAACACCCTATATATTGTAGCCATTACCATTATGTAGTTTCTTACAAATCATCCTATAAGTTAGTTTTTCGGATTTCCCTTGAGTCACGGCTTGGTCGACTAATTGGAGGGGAACGGCTAGCTGTTCCATGCATTAAACCCTCTTTAACAGCCACTTTTTTTTCTTTTGCCGGGAATCGAAGAATACCATCAACACTATTCCAACGCAATTATTTCCATATTTTGATCATTTCTTTGTATTTATGATAGGATTTACAATTAGGATATGCTTATTTTGCATGGTTAACATGCATTCACAATGTGAACGTCACTTAATATAAGTGCTTTTTTCGTTCACAGAAATGTGATTAAATAAATTTAGTGTGACTAAGGAATTAAACGCATTTAAAGCTAAACGTATTCAGTTGAATCCACAGCGAATTTGTAGTTTGAACGGAGTTGAATTTATTTAATTTACATCAACTGAAATACACACCAAAGAAATTATTTATAGACCTTTCCAGTATATATACTAATTCTATGACTTAAATCGGTTTCGATGTAGCTGGTATTGAATGCAATTCTATGTAATTTTCAGCACACACTGCATCAAGAATCGTAATTTCTTGAACAGATGGATGACTTTAACGTTTCAAGGCAGCAATCTGTCATTGTGATGTTGGTTTGTGCGTCTTACACCTCTTATAGATAAGTTTACAATCGTGTCATATTGTCATATGAGTGTTTCTCACAAATTCAGATTTTCTCATATTGTGCCTTTATTGTTGGAGTACAGTAGAAAACTCATGCTATCTATATCTATTGTATCAGTCAAAGGATATTCATCAGTAGACGAAGATCATTTATTTTCAATAATATTACACAAACTATTGAAAAGCAGTATTTTCGTATTGCCTCTGGGTCATTCCTGTTGTGTAAATAAAAATCGACAGATTATTCTGAGTTCTTTCTTGCGCGAAACCCAAAGAGGAAAATCAATGTTTGTAAGATAAGTATCATGCACTTATGCATTACAAAAAGTTTTTAATTTTAATCGTCATTTTAAAACTGATAAAATAACGTGTACATAATTATTATCACCCTCTGCGATAACGTCACAGTCGAAAGCTGGTGGAAAAGAGAAGGCACGTTGAAGTCTCAATTACACCATACTCTGTTATTGTTCACAACGCATTGCAGTATGTGAAATGTAAACAAAATATGAAAGAAAGAGACAAGATAAGCAATAGAAGGGACTCAGAAGATTATTAGATTTTTGACCCAAGCCGATAATGAAACGTTTGTGTTATTTAATTTCATATGTATTTAAGGTTGTGTATACCGAAATAATTAAAGTGAGTTTTATTCACACGTATTCATAGACGTATAAGTGCTGAAGGCACGTAGTTCTATGCCAGTGGATGTATATGAACAGTAAATTTTATCCACCAACGAGTTTCATTTCTGTTGTTTTGTTTGGTAAAATTTTGCATTGAAGTTCTATTCTTATCATTGATGGCGTCTCAGTGTAATCTTTATTTATTTCATCTTCTGTTTCTTTAGAAAATTTATCAACTTGTCGTAGAATACGTTTACATAGTTAAATTTTGAAGCTAACACTTCCTAGTAAACTCCACAACATACACAAAATTTCCACATTTGTTGATGATGCTAGCATTCCACTCAAACTTTCTTATGATCTAAACTCTGACATAGTCTCTTAGAAAGCATACCATAATCCTTCAAATCTCCTCTGAAACACAGCTTTCATGAATAAATAGAGGGAAACGGCTAGTCGTTCCAGGCGTCAAACATCATTCAATAACCGATCATTGACTTTCTCATGATTTAGCCCTCCCATTTTCCCCTTCTTCTGAAAAAATGGTCGGGTTTCTATAGAACGAGTCCGTGCAATTGAATTTTAAAATTAAATAGTAAGCAGTTCTAGTGAATTTCGTATCAGAGGCAACAGTACACAATTTTCAAGATACTAATATTCTATCTATATCGTAGCCACGATCGTTATCTAGTTTCATGCAAATCATCTCATGAGCTATTGTTGTAAATCCCTCTTGAAACACGGCTTCTGTGGCTAATTAGAAGCAAACACCTAGCCCTTCCACTCACTAGGTCTAATTGGACAGTCAGCAACTCGGTTAACAATGACTGAATTCTGCTATTTTTCGCTTCTCTCGAAAAACTCGCTGATTTTGTCATAGAATGAGTTCACATAGTTAAATTCTAAAGTTTACTCTCTCTGGTGAACTTCATAACGGAGACAGATTTTGAACATTTCGTTTATGATACCAGCATTTCACTCAAATTCTATTGTGATTGCAACTCTGACATAGCCTCTTAGGAAACATCTTAAAATCCTCGAAATCTTCTTTGACACAGCTTTCATGGCTAGATAGAGGGAAAACGGTTAGTCGTTCGTCGGTGCCACTCACGGCTAGCCTTTCCATCTGTCAAACCTCATTCCAGAGCCGACCATTGGTTTTGGATATTTAGCTTTTCTATTTTTCGCGTCTCTCGAGAAACATCGATCGAGACCGGAATGTTCTCAATGAGAAACTCTTTAAATGGCTGTTACTATGCTAAGGATCCTGTCGGATTTAGTGACCACTTCTGAATCGAATAACCAAATACACTATTTTGTAGAGCAATGAAAAACGCATCGAATGGTATATAAGAAGTTATGTTTTTTGTCAAGTTTTGGGTAAACCAGAGCCAATTTACTACTAGTGGGGTATCATCCCAAATTGTGACTAGTGACTCATCAATATGGACCCCAGTATCAGTTGAAGGAGTCTATAAAGAGATGTTTCCTATATACAGTCATGTAGAGCTTTTCATGGGCTACAAGCTCATATATTTAACACCTATGATCGACTCATTTTCGATGGAGAAAAATACAATTTTTGACTGATATCACATTATATCTAACAAATATTTGATAATGATAGGTTTCAATGTATGGAGTCGTATCAGTTATAGAAGATGCGATCAGACGCCAAACTTTGTCAGAAATTGTGCATAAGACAGGGATACAAAATGCGCTAATTGAAGACTTTTTAAAGTGGTGGCGAAGCCCCCAAAATGCCGTGCATTGATAGCTACTCACTAAGTTTTTCATCAGACTTTTCTTTTCTTTTCTGAGATATCATATTGTTTATAATCGTTTTTTGTTCGATCACGCTTCTCTTTTTAAATCTCATATCATATTTGTGTTCAGCGATCAAAACTGCATCAAATAAAACTTTTTTCTAGTATCCTGACATGTCATCGTATTCCATGTGCTTCTCTTATGACAAATTTTGATGATATACATATATTCTTAAAGCAGAATAACTTTTTGAAAATTCACTATGATAGATAGATTGTGGACTATTTCTAATTATATGATTGGCTCTTCACAGTATAATCTATCTTTATTCTCTTCTTTTTATTTACTGTGAAGAACAAACGAAGTTGATGTAACTAAACATGTTACTATCCGGGATAATATCTTGTCATGCTTTTGAAATTATTTCAACAGGTCATGATTTTGTCTTTAAATTGATCGGTTCTAGTTGGCGGTGTCCATCCAATATGACGAGCGTATCTGATGTACCAGAGCACCGTTGCGACATGAGAACAGCACCAGACCATTCGTTTTCCATCTTCGCACTGGCAAAAATAGTCTTTAATAGGTTCATCGCCGTCATTGTTATCAAATTCAACACAGATAAAGTATCGAGTGTTACCCGAATGAGGACTATGAAGTTGACACCGTATAAGTTGATTGTGATCTGGAGACATTTGCAGTTCGAACTCGTTTTCATTTTCATATAAATGAGTCTTGGCGTAAGGCTTGCTCAGCTTCAACTGATATGTACCACACGTATAATTACGAAGAAAATCAAGATCAAGCTGAGGAAAATCGAAGTCTTCACACATATCGAACAATTTTATTCAATTTTTTCGTAGTGATAGTTGACTACTAGGAACTAGTTTGTCGATATGCCTTTGCCGATTCAAGAGATCAAGCATTTGCTGCGCTATATGTTCATGCTCGACCGACTTGGCATCGTAAATAATTGGTCGATATTTGTTAAGAGATGCAGCTACGATACGAGTTAATGTTCCAATGTTCAGCAAAAATGATTGATCGATTCATTCAAAAAAAGACACGCCACTTTTTAAAACGCGCATGAAACGATTCGACCATACATCTGCATTTAATGATCGTACGAGATTCATTAGCATCCATGGTAGAAAGTTGTTTATCTCCGTTGTGAAGAAGACCAGGCATTTTTATGTCATAACCGAATGCTTGAAACTCCACTACCACATCACGAAAGCCACGGTCAACGATATGTGTGTCATCATCCTGGCACAACACTAATAATTCCGTGCACGTGTCCAAAAGAGATTTTGAAATAGAAGTATCGTTGTGTTTCCCATAAAAGGAACCGATTAAGTCAAGTACGTAACCATCAGGTCGATTTGTTGCAGTAGACGTATGTACCGTCCCATATAATTGATAATTGATCATCAAAGAAAGCTTTTGTATAAGCAGTATCATGATTGAGTGCTTCGGGTCGAGTCAAATGATTCAAACTGAGATTAGAAGAGACAAGCATGTCGTTCATATAGTTGGTAATGACATAAAATGTGTCTTCGACACGACATCGAATACTTTCTTCCGATGTACATATTTTAAACAATGTACCAAGCTGTCTAAATGAAAGAGTTGTCTTTAACTTTATCCAAAATTGACAAATAGCTTCAAACGATGTTCGATGTTTTGATGAATTCATATGGGATGCAACGAGTGATGTCATATCTTTCAACTGTCCTAATGTCCAACGTGTCCAAGTGAGGTAATCCTCTTCAGACAAGGCAATGTTATTTTCGGTAATAAATGGTGTACTTTTGATGCGTGATAATTCTGTAGTGAGATCATCAATGAGATCAGTCGACTCTTTAATCGATAGACGAGTTCGTTTATGTGGACATTTTCGAGGCGCATCGTAGCAAGAATTAGTACATCGACGGACATTAGGAGATGTATACAAGTTGTGTTGGCACAGAAGTGTCATACGATCGGACAATGATAGTGATGTCATTTCGACGCCAGATTTCATACACCACACACAATAAATATAATCATCACCATTGCCATATATATTATCAAGGACCAATACTTTATCAGAAAGAAGGGTTTGTCGTTGTTGTTGTTTTTCTTCAGTGTCATCTTTCCGATCATCAGTATTAGGTACTGATTGTATACCTGAAGCCCAACAGCGCTTGTTCTCTCTATAGAGAGAGGTTCGACATTGGTTCCAAAAAATCGTTTCTGGTTGGAGTTTAATTCTGTGCACATTCAATAAATTATGTGACCATCGATATTTTTTGTCTGATACGGATCGCAAACCAGACTTCGATGAGTTATGTTTACTATTGCATTTACGACCACAGTTTATACAAGACAATCGATTAGACATTGTTCAGCATAAAATGAAGGTGTATTCTTTTTTCTCTTTACTCAATGACCTGGATATATACATCTTTAGAAAGACTCGCCACACATTCCTAGTAGGATTCGTTATTATACACGTGTTGTCAGTAAATAAAAAGAAGAGAATAACGATAGATTATACTGTAAATAGTCAATCGTATAATTAGAAATAGCCCACAATCTATCCATCATAGTGAATTTTCAAAAAGTTATTCTGTTTTAAGAATATGTGTTGCAGTTGAGAGTGGAATCTAGTTGGGATTGGAATAATAGATAGATATTATCGATAATAAATCGAAATAGAAAAAAATATTCATAAATATTTTGAAAATAATTTATGACCAATTCATCTTTCATTTCATCTAGACTTTACTTAATAATATGAAATCAATAATACATTTCTGTCTCATATGAATCATCTGATAAATACTTAAATACTGAAGAATTCTTCTTGATGACTCAAAGCTTAGTAAACAAAAAAAAATACGAATCAATGATTGGCTATAAAGAAATTCGCCGACATTATTTATTTTCTTCATTCAAAATTTGACTCATCATTTTCGTTTCTCGATTTTTTTTTCGATTACGGGACATCGGGACATCGTCGATTGGCTAAAATGAAATTTTAAACCACCATTTTCGTTTCTTGATTTCCTGTTCAATCTCGGGAAATGGAGATATTGATGAATGATTCAATGTATTGGTATGGTCTTAATCATTGACAATCAAATAGCCATCAACACCCTCATTTATGCACTGTTAGTACATCGATTGTTTTTGAAAAAATCATTATCTATCATTACAAGAAAACATAAGTCATTTGTAGAGATCTGTTATTTAGCAATAATGAACAGTTGATCTAAGATATGATTCATTTTTCTTATCTGCTCGCATTTTGTGCAACAAGCAAAGTCGATGTTGTTAATGAAAAATTGCATTCGTAATTCGATATTCTAGAACACAAAAAAAAACGAAGAAAACCAGCCGATTGACGAGTTGATATTCTCTCCTATATGAGGTGATAGGTCTGATCAAAGGTTGTTTTTGAATGAATCGAACAACATAGGCACATGTCCGGTTCAAATTAGAGATTTTAGGAGAGAAAAGCACGCAATATCAATCTATGGAACAAAGATTTTTTTTGTTGCATGAGATGATCGACTTAATAAAAAAAAGCTCATGTAAAACTTATCGAACCCCACAGCGAAACCTCTGCTCGAATAGTCGAAATTCTAGAAAAGCGAGAAAACAACAAAATCAATCGATTGAACAAACAATCTTTTCGCTTACTAAACACGATCTGTTTGGTTATAGAAGATTTTCTTCTCAAGTGATTAATTTTGTTTTTTTTCTTTTCTAGAATTTTGACTTTTCGAGTAGAGGTTTTGCGCGTTGTTCTATTTGTTGAAAATGAGTTTTTTGATCAAATCGATCATCTATCTTATCGAAGAAAAACGTTTTTCCTTTAATCGATTGATTTTGTTCTTTTCTCTCTCTTCTAGAATTTAGAATTTCACCCAGATACGTAGCTAGGGTAATTTTGATTTATTCAAAAATGAATCTTTTGATCAAGTCGATGATCACATGTAAACTGGTCTCAATCGAGTTGAACTAGGATGAAACGTTATCGAATGCAGAATTTTAAATTTGCTGATTCACATGAGTCTTCCGATTTAAGTACTCTTATGATCTCGCGACATTTATCATTTTTAATAGTAGATTTGCTCTTTTTTGACATCGAGACTATGAATATACAATTCCAATTTATCATTAACAACATCGATTTTGCTTGTTGCACAAAATGCGAGCAGATAAGAAAAATGAATCATATCTTAGATCAACTGTTCATTATTGCTAAATAACAGATCTCTACAAATGACTTATGTTTTCTTGTAATGATAGATAATGATTTTTTCAAAAACAATCGATGTACTAACAGTGCATAAATGAGGGTGTTGATGGCTATTTGATTGTCAATGATTAAGACCATACCAATACATTGAATCATTCATCAATATCTCCATTTCCCGAGATTGAACAGGAAATCAAGAAACGAAAATGGTGGTTTAAAATTTCATTTTAGCCAATCGACGATGTCCCGATGTCCCGTAATCGAAAAAAAATCGAGAAACGAAAATGATGAATCAAATTTTGAATGAAGAAAATAAATAATGTCGGCGAATTTCTTTATAGCCAATCATTGATTCGTATTTTTTTTTGTTTACTAAGCTTTGAGTCATCAAGAAAAATTCTTCAGTATTTAAGTATTTATCAGATGATTCATATGAGACAGAAATGTATTATTGATTTCATATTATTAAGTAAAGTCTAGATGAACTGAAAGATTAATCGGTCATAAATTATTTTCAAAATATTTATGAATATTTTTTTCTATTTCGATTTATTATCGATAATATCTATCTATTATTCCAATCCCAACTAGATTCCACTCTCAACTGCAACATATATCTATGATAGTCTATCCCGTGAACAACTTGAATAAGACATGGTTCAACGAGAAATATTCATTATCACATCTGATTCGATCAATATATGATTGAATTGAGAAGCTCGTTTCATTATCAAAAATGTTATTGGTAGTTCGTGTCTTTTACATGGAAGTCATCATTTTCTTCCATTACTTCATTCGATGGAAAGGGTGGTACATGTGAATATATGTTGACTGATTCATTGTGATGAGTTTATAAAAGATATTTGAATTCTTCTCTCTTTATTGCTTTGCTTCATCGAACATCGGCATCTTCTCAAAACTAAATCAGATTAGTCAGAAGTGTCGGTGTGACATGCTTATAGGATAGTCTGCTCTAGTCTTGTATGTTCAAAAGAATTTCATATTGAAAAATAACATGTAGCAGTTAATAAATGACCGAGTTCTGTATCTTATTTTTTCATCATCTAATACTTTGTATTGAGAAAACAAAATATAATACAACATGCAGCATGAAAAGTTCCATGATCTACAAAAAGCAACTTATTTTATATATGCATCCTTTGTTTTGAAAATTAACAAAATTCTATGTGATCAATAAGTAGTCTTGGTGATAGCGTCGTAAATTAGTCTCATAATATATTTCGTTTTTTTTGAAAATAACAAGGTCACAATTAAAATAAACTTTAAGTTGTAGATTGTAGAGATTTTCAAGCTACATCTTGTGGTGTATCGTGTTTTTTAATACAACCTATTCGACGATGAAAAAATAAGATACAAAATTCAGCCATTTATTATGGTCCACCCATTATTACAATGATCATCATTGCATTGTGATCAATGTACATTACAGAAGTCAAAGAGAATCATTGAACTTTCATATCTGCTGCAAGATGATGTCCTTCTCATTGTGAAAATCACAAATATGTACTAAAAAATTTTGCATCGATTCACCTATATATTTGCGACAGATAAAGTGCAAATCGCGTCAAAGGCATCAGGCACAACATAAAACACGCAAGGGGCAAGGGATGATTCTGATGACTAAGTCATCATACTTTCTTGTCTGATTTTGTACTATGACTCATACTCAATGAGATAATTGCATAAATTCCGATAAATCTAGCAGTCAAATGACTTTTTTTTTGACTACAAGATAAGACAAGAATCAGCAGTACTCACCAAAGTAGAGCAAAAGGCTGTATTTCCTCTCCTCGCCTGGATACTTTTGTAGTAACACCGGATGAAAGTAATCCTATGAAAGTATGGTTTCATATTGTATAATAAACTATCGCATAAACACTACTAATTAGTTAGGTATTGATAGAGAAAACTATAATAGTAAAATATAATAATCTTAAAGGAAGTGATGACAATCTAAAAGAAAATTATTTTTATCATCTGATATAAAATGAAAATGCTGCCTCTATACAATGATCAAGTTATTTTCATTATTGTCAGTCAATAAATGATGATCAGGTGAAAAAATTCTGATGAATGGTCAGAAAATGACATGACCAATGCAATCTATAGTTGCCTATTCGATCAAGTCTCTATATTATGTTTATATCATTTGTTTTCTGTAAGTAGAAAAGTTGATCATATAGAATCATATGCAAATTTCTAGTTTGTGCATTCCATTGAAATATAGAAGTTTGCAATTCTGGGAGTGATTCATGATACGACCAGAAAGATGTAGATCAGAAAACCACGGGAACTAACAATTTTCCAGCCGAGTGAAAGTCGTTTCTTTCGTCGAATTATTAGCAAATGCACTGCTCACAGGTGACACCTTTCCGAAATAGTTGGGTAATAGGTTTTTCGAAACAATTTAAATTTTGCCGAGATCACGAGTGATAAAGAAACTTAACTTTGCTTCTTCGGATTTGGGCAACGTTGTTTTAACCAAAAAACACGTCTAGAAAGGAGCTGTTTCCAGAGAAACAATCATGATGAGTAATGATCATGTGGCTCTACCTAGATGCGTTCATCAGAATTACTCAATACTACTGATTGGATATTGTTCTTCCTTAATTGAATCTCAATTGTAGTTACTAATATTTATATCCAATCTGAATCTAGGTGATTGAGATCGAGAGAATTCTGTTGCATTAAGAAGTCATCAAATCAGAAAAACATCCCTTATTCGTTATAAAAAAAAACCTTTTTACAATCATGATACAAAAAAGTAAAAGTCTAAAAATCACAATTAGAATAGATATGATAAAGAATCAGCGATAACAAAAAGAACAACAATGACAAAAAAGACTTGGCCTAGTTTCATTTTTATGGATGCCATTCTACCGGCAGTTAATTAATATTACTACAAATCATTACAAAGTAGAAAGAATCTTCTAAAAATCCATCTAAAAGAGATGAAATAAAAACAAGGGACTATAGTTCGTTCAAAGACTTCAACCAAAATGAACAAGTACAAGAATGTCTCACGAAACTCCAATAGAAGGATCTTTAACATGTCTTTCACATTCAACCAATCGATAGTGCGGCGAAAAACAGGGCTCCAGCAACGAAAAGTTTTTGGCCTAAAACACCAGGTTCAGAATTAATTGCTCTTCGCAGGAAATACTTCATTCGACTCGAAATTAGATAAAGAATTTTTCAATATAAGACTGGCAACATAGAACCCATTGCCGCAGTATCTCACTCCTAAGTGCATTACTAATTACTGATTAAATCTGTCCATTCAAGTATGACTCATGGGAGTCTGGCAATATGCCATTCAAATGAATAAATTATATCCCTTCTGTGACACCATAAGAAAAGGCATTAATCAGGGTTCTTTTCTATTGTGTAAAATGTAGAGAAAAAACCCAAACAACGCAAATGACGATGACTATGCAATTTGTATTTTTTTTTCATTTATTCGTTCTGTGTATACACAAGATATCGCACAATCTTGTCGAAAGTTGCTGTTTCTTTAAATAGACTTTTAGTCGTGAATATAAAAAGCGACTATCTCTGACTTGCAATCATTTCAACATAAAATATTACTCTATACTGACAAGAAGAGAAGACGATATGTTTAACAACGACAACATTATCCCCTCAATGATCAATTTACCGATTGAATTGATGTATCGAATATTGGACCATCTGGAACCACTGGATATTTTGGTTAGTACACGTGGTGTGTGTACTCGACTTGATGAAATCACGGCTACATACCATCCATATCAGGTAAATTTCACAATTCTTATTGTTAGTGAGACGGTCATCATTATCAGCATCATCCCCAAAGAACTGTTCTTCTTTTTGAAAAATGAATTCAGTTGAATCTGTCTATGAATAATGGTTACTGATGCCTTCATTTTTCGTCGTATGATGATAGTATGACGAGAATTCATAGAAATATAATTGGTTTCTCAAGAACGTAGATGACCACAGAAAACTAAACAAAGACTGATACACAAGCTTCTCTAGAGTGGAGATGTGTTACCCAATCCAGAGAATAGAGAAATTCATTGAGCACTTCATTAAAGTACTATCCAGATTCTGAGTACGAACTGATCAAATCAGTAGAAGTGTATATAATTAATCTGAATCTGTCTGTCATCCATGTCTAACTATAACTCTTTCTGATTGTGTGATTATCTTTGAAATGAATCATGTATTCAAAACTAAAAGAACACATCCTAGTGATCTAGATGAAACTCATTTTTGTGATTATAAAAATTCAAAAAAAATCAGATTCTAATTGCTACAAATACATAACATTAAGGTCAACAATATGCAACTTTGAGACACTATCGATATTTCTTCATCTGCTGTATTATGATGAAAATCTTAGGTTGATCGTACAATACTTTTCTTGTTTGACTATCGGTACTAATGTCTTAAAGGAAGTGTCTTGAATATCATTTTATAAAGTTTATTCTGCAAAGATTCTGTTGTCGTCGGAAAATTGGCGATATGATGAATTTCTTGTGAGAATTTCAATGTCATCTTTTCTTTTGTTCATAAAGTTAGACATGATTTTGACGGATATGGAGATGAATAGGATGTACTTTTCGATATTTATAAAACAAATACTTGTCATCATGTTAAATGTTAATAACTTAAACATACATTTCTTCCATTGCATATAAGATAATCATCTACTCTGCTAGTTGGAGATCTCTCTTGCCACTCTGTGTTGATTTGTGTCAGGTAATGAAGAATAAATATTTGCTAGTTTCTTCATCTGTGGCTGTTATTACCTTATAATAGATTTACTGTGAAGAAGATGCAATAGGTATAGTTATAAGTATCATCTTTAGCCATGATAAAAGAAACACATATCTAGAAAATATGCAAGTCATCTTTTCTAACAACCATTTCGTTTGCTGAAGGCAATTGATCTAAGATATACTCTTAGATGAAAGTCATATCATCCTCTAACAGTTATTTTTATATTTAACGGTTTTCTTCTTGAGATGAATGTTTATGGCAACGATGACTGCTTGATACTCGATTCTAGTGTAGCGTATTAGTTTTAACAGAACTTGTCTATAATAATAAATCTTGTTCTTTGAATCCAATTGAATAACACAAGGAGGATGAATCTATTGATAAAGGTCTCGACAACTGAATTTTCTATTCTGTCGATAACTTTTCGATATTCTACCATTCTGTGCTTACTGAAGTTCTCGTTGTCACAGACTACCAAATCGATACAGCGAATACAATGCAATCTATTAAACAAGCTGAGATGAAGAAAAGTCAGTAAAGTACTCAAATATCCGAGAAGAATAGATCATTCACTCATGAATCATTTCGTCAATCAACTCTTTTCTATCGCTTGTTGATTTCATTGCAATACTTACATTCTTTAGTGAATCTCAGATTAAATAAAAATATATCGCACAGAAATCAAATACTTAACAAGTATCATGGTAATCGACATCTATCATTTTTCAGGAAAAACAGTTCATCTGCAGACAAGTGACAAGATGGAGTACAATAACATTTGTCCAGATAAGGATAAGCGCCATTAGGAATCTGAAATTGTTTATAGATAGAAGACAATAAATTTTGGTCAAGTCTGTTGTTTGTTACAGATGTTTGTCGGATTCTATTCTGATTGTTATCAACCTAGGTTTTCGAGATCTTAACAACTAGAGATGACTAGAAAGATTAATAAATCACTATTCATTATTGTTCTATCGCAAGAATAACGTCTCGAGATGATATGCAGAAATCATATTATAATGCACAATAATCAACAATTCGTCGGGGACATCACCTGCTATTGCAGCACTACCTCAGATTATGTAATGACCGATCAGCTAAATGCCATCTCTTAAGTAATTAGTCTTCAACTAAACAATCAGATCCGACGAGAAAGCCTTTCTGCAACAGGGCGTAACTGACTTAGATATTTTTCTCCAAGAAATAGGTCAACTACAACTTGAAGAAAAACATCTTCATCGAATGTACCATACATCTAACACTCTGTTTCCATTGCAGTGGGCATTCTCATTGAGCTATCCAATGACTCAAAACAATTCAATGCTTTCTCTCATAGTGCATCAAACTACTGCACGTGATAGAATACTTCAGATATCAGAAAGATGTAGATGTTGAACTAGAAAAACGGTATTGTCCGCATCGCAGATCTAATAGTACTTCAGGAAGTTTGAGGCAAGTTCAAAGAATATCATCGCTTAGGCAAACTGAATATCTTCATACAAAGGTGTTCTCCAATCACATTCGTTTTGAATACTGTGTAATTTCAAATACACATCAAGAATGAAGGCAAAACTTCACAGTACCCCCCCCCCCCCCCCCTAGAATAAAAGGCCATGACCTTATAAAGTGTCTCGGCACTTCGCTTCTTTTTAGGTGGCCTTCTATTGAGGGTCAAGTTTTGATCAATTATTAATTTAAAATAATTTCAAAATGAATAATTAATTAATAACCTTATTTTACCATTTTTAGGCACTTTTTACGAAAAAAATTGGCATTTTTTGTAAAAAAACTATTAGAAAATTGGTTACTTCCTTTAATTATTAACCCTTTCCGACCGGATGTTACCAAATGGCAACATTTTGCCGTAGGGAGGTACGGCTTTTTTCGAGTAGCTGGCTGGAAAGGGTTAATTGAAGTTTATTAAAAATTTCATATTTTTGTACTATATTAATTAATTATTACATGACCTTCTAATAAGGCGTTCGAACTTTTACTCGAACATGGCCTTATACAGGGGCTGGCCTTCTAATATAGGGTGACCGTCTATTCTAGGGAGGTTTAGACAATATCAGTCTTTTAATAAGCCCTATTCACAATTCGTACATGTCGGCCATCACTCCAGCTAAATCGTGACTAAAACAAATTCATTCATGCTGTTTTTCAACTTCGATTATACATCAACTCTACAACAATCTCATCATAAGCGATTGTTTCTTTCATCTTTTCTATTCTTATTGAACTTCTCGTCTTCTCTTCATCTACTTTCATTCTTTCTGCTCTTCACTGCTGTTCTCTTTCTAATCATGATAGTTCATTCGATTGATTGAGCATGTAGGAGCGTCTTGATGAGCCATATTCACAATTCACATTTTGGTCTCGAATTTGGTTGCATCGTGAATATCTCAGATTTGTTCAACTTCAATTTGAACTGTTCTTCATCTTGGTTTCACCGGAATGTGAATACTGTATATTCTAGCATCTTTGCTTCAACATCCATGCGAGCGAACAACCAAACAAAAATATCTTAGTAAATTCCCATTACCGACTTATAGTCATTAGAGCCAATATACATTTCAACTTAAAAGGCGAGTGGCCATCTTTTTAATAATTTTCGGTTAGTACATGATGCAGAGGCGCTGTTTTTGGTCAGAGATAGAGCAAATTCAGCGTTACAAAACCGTGTCTAACCCAAGTTTTTGAGTTCAGTTTTTCTACCCTTGGGGGTGCACACGATCTTGTGGGCATGCCACAGGACCAGCAATAGTTGCGAAACCCCATGCTATTGTGATGATTAGATTGGTCTTGTCAAGAACTACAAGAATTGGAGTCGATAGAATTGTTTATGTCGAACTTTGCAGAAGATATGAGCACCCCACGGGACGCCATTTTGCGAAAAATTGATTCACGAATTTCCAGTATTTAAGGTCAGAAAAAAATTTTCATGTAGGTTTTCCACTATGGCGAATCTAATGGAACTGTTTTCAGGCAAAGTTGACGCTAATATTCCGAAAAAATGACATAAGACTCCCCCTCGAGGGCATAAGTTGCGGTTTTCTGCCGTTTTCCTTTTTAGTTTTAATTTGCTGCGCCTAACTTATCGTTGTGCAATGCTTTCTGATTAGATAGATATCGATTAGATATCGTTTTACTGGAAATAATTTAAAAAGTGAAGAAAAATGTACGAATATCGATCAAGAATGCCTTCTTCTGTTGAGCTCACATCATCATCGTCGTCACCAATTAGATCTTCCTCGATCCGCTGGATAAATCGATCAGATTTCTTGAAGCTTTCTTCGATCTCGAAAATGTGATCGATGAAGGCAGTAGATGTACCAGCAGTCTATGAAGAGATGCATTGCATAGTCAAATGACGCACGTCCCTGAGTCGAAGATTGGTGTTGTTTTTCCGTACGAAGTTTTTGAGACCAGACCACGCCAGTTCGATTAAATTAACACATTCAGCACGATTCGTTTTTCTTAGAAAATTTGTTGCAAACACAAATTTCTTTTCAGAATTAACTTCTAATAAATGCACTTGCCGATCTTTTCATTGTGTTCGTACGATTATTCATCGTGCTCTTTCCGGTATCATGACATACTGTGTCACTTTGACAATGGTATGGAAAATTCCTCAAGTTATTTTTGCGTTCTTTTGCATCTTAGAGATGATATACGTAGGAAAAAAGAACGAAATTTCCAGATTTTCTTCTTTATTCTTACCTTTCTGATATAATGTATAAAAACGGTTGACATGTCGAGACAGTTCACAAGTCGTTCAAAGAAACTGATACCGAAGAAAGCGTGATGGCAGTAAGAAGAATAAAAACTTTTTATTCTGATTGCGACAAAGTCTTGTGTCTGGATTGCTTCACCGAAAAGCATCATTCTACATAATCAAATTCGCGAATGTCAAATCCGTGAAGAGGTGATTGTGTGTCTTTACACAGGAAAGACACACTAATAAAATGGTTCTTATAACGTTTTTCTCGGCAGAGCATACCGTGAGCCACCGGTGGTTCACATCGTGCTGAATGTGTTAAGGATACAGTGCTTGACTGGTAACCTGCAATTGGATAAGCATCGAGTTTGATCATTTGCATGTGGTCAATTTTCCTTAGTATCTGAACATTATATTTCGCTGTCACATCGTGTACAACATAGCGCTTTGGTGATAAATTTTCGAGGACGGCTTCGAAGAGTTCATCTTTTGTCATGTTGTCAGAAAAAGGAAAGTCGTGTTTGTCCAACCAGTTGACAATCATTTGCTTCTTCCATGACCGTTTTGGTGGCATCGTCTCTTCTGTGAATCGATTATGCCAAGTAGCATTGTCGAGTATTAAAGTCACTGTGCCATCTTTCCCTAGAAATGAATGCATAGAGTGAGGAAGGTGGATGCCGTGATTTATCTTACCGAGCTCTTTTCGTATGATACTGGATGTTCGATCGATCTATGTGGTGACGTGGTTTGAGTGCATGCTATGGTTTTCATCAAATTCGAAGATATATAACGGTGATAAATGAAAACCAGACTTTCATAGTAAGGCCGAGATTGCAAGTGTTTTCCCTATTGCAAAAATCATAGCCGATTGGCGTAAACAATTGGGGATTTATCTTTCCCATCACTTTCTCGTAATCGACCTTTACCAGTTGTTCCGTCAGTCCAAATGAAAGCCTGCTCTTCGTTTTTGTTACACCAAGTCTCATCATACCAGAAAATCGTGCTACCCTTGCTCCTTATTTGACCAAGAGCCCTGAAATAACAAGCACGTGCGGCCATAAACGATGGCGAATCCATAGGGACGATAACTTTTGAAGTACGTTTGGAGGTGACGCCAAGCTTTTTCAACCATTCCCATAATGTTGTAGGAGACCGGATCGGGAAATGATCATCATTAGCCAAGATATAATTGATAATCTTCTCAGTTGTTGGATATACTCGGTCAGCCAAAATTAGATGGAAGGTGTAACTAAAACATTCTGTCAGCTATAAAAGAAACTTCGATAATTTTCTTTACTCACCGAATATGTTCTTGTTGTTGTAAGGATTGTTCTCTATTCAGCCTTTCAACCGAACGCATCGAGATTCCTAGAATCACTTCGAGACGTTCGTGGACATTATACAAGGGTATTTTCGATCCGTCTTTCTCACTTTCAACGAAGTTGATCACGTTAAACATCAACTGTTTTTCTTTCAGGGAGTATTCACAACCAGTAGACGCTTTAAGCTTTACTTCAAATGGTGTAGTATGCTAAAACAGATTTTGATGACTCATTGCAGAATGAGTGGAGTAAACCAGTATAAGAATCATCCAATCAGAAGCTACCGATGAGTCTTTAAACTAGCGGTACTGTTTCAAATGATTTTTCCGAATTCATCACAGCAATTTTGAAAGATAAACTGCCCAACTGCTTCCAAATGTATCTGATTCAGATTATTCTAGATCGACAGAGGTCGCTCCTTACTCAGAAAGCATTACATAATGATAAATTAGACGAAGCAAGTTAAAATTAAAAAGGAAAATGCCACAAAACTGCAAGTTAAGCCGTCGAGGGGGAGTCTGATATGTTATTTTTCAGGAATATTAGTGTCAACTTTGCCTGAAAACAGTTCCATTAGATTCGCCATAGTCGAAAACCTATATGAAAATTTGTTTCTGACCTTAAATAGTGGAAATTGGTGAATCAATTTTTCGAAAAATGGCGCCCACCGAGATGGTCATATCTTCTGCAAAGTTCGACATAAAAAATTCGATCGATCCCAATTCTTGTAGCTCTCGACAAGCCGAATCTAACCATCTCAATAGCATCGGGTTTCGCAACTATTGTTGGTCCCGTAGCATGCCCACAAGATCGTGTGCACCCCAAAAGCTAGAAAAACTGAACTCAAAAACTTGGGTTACACATAGTTTGGTAGTGCTGAGTTTGCTCCGTCTCTGACAAAGAACACCGCCTCTGCATCATGTCTTAATCCAAATTATTGATGAAATGGCTCCCCCGTCTTTTACGTTGCAGTGGATATTAGTACCTGGAGGATCTATGATCAACCAACTTCAGCATATAATCATCATAGTAAACTGCAGAAGTCCCGGAATATAATCGTTATCAATGACACGGCACTGATCTGTCGCAGCTCAACGATTTCGTCTGATTTCGCAAAAAGCGACTTAACACAGTCCCCACGATGTTCAACTTTTAAAATGAAGTGTATCTAAATGATGTCATTCATCTTATTTTTATTCTCATTCAGACACTAGTCACACTCCACTTGCCCAAAACGAATTCAAAAATCAAATTACTCCGCATATTTGAAGCCTTATGCGACAATGCGGTACTAAAAGTTCATCGATACTTAGTTTCGAAGTAAAATACCTTCACCATTCTCAGACACTCACCCACCTTGACTCTTACAGCAACAATATTGGTGCTGAAGGCGCACGTTGTCTTGGTGAGGCATTAA
>JAJEKB010019464.1:93334-173393 GCA_022393335.1 Macrotrachela quadricornifera
TTTCTGATCTTTCTCACATCATGAACTTCTTCATGCTGCAATAGACAGTCACGCAGATCTACGTTTCGGGAAACAATATTGGTGATGAAGGAGCACATTGTCTTCGTAAGGCATCGAACATCAATCGAAGAGTGAATATCATTCGTTATTGAAGTTTGTAAGCGCGCGTTATCTTCCAAGAAATGTATGGTGTCTGGAGAGTTGGGATAAATGCTGTACGGCTTTTAAAAAAAGTTAAAAAAATAAAACAGTCGAGAGTGCTGCATTGTCCTTTGCACAATCTCTTTTTGTTTTTCGGATCACGTATGTGCTATTCGGAGCTGTAGAAAATGGGCAAGGCTACACTGTTGTCTGCTGTGGAAATAGGGTCTAGTTTCTTTAAATTGCTTTTTTCCGAAACTAGTTTTGCAGTGCCTTATTGAAATAGTGCGTACGGTTGATGAGTGTTCTTGTTACAATTTTGTTTGGATGTTCGGTTTCATAGGTCGCGGAGTTTCGTTTGAATTCGGGGAGTTTTTGGCGACATCATCAAGTTATTTTTAAAATAGACGATTAGAATCACTCGAATAAATGGCATACTCTAAGTATTCTTCAAGATTGCGACAGTGACAAGCAGGGATGAGAATGGTTTTCATATAACATACATGTATTTACGTAAAATTTTACTGATTGTTCGTGTCACAATGATTAAGATCGTGAGAAAGAAATATCCCTTTTCTGTTTAAGAATGATAATATGTTCAGATACTTGTCTGCTCCGAGTTCGATCAGTTTTCCCAGATGGAACATGATGAAAATTTTGATAAGATCTGCTAATGATCATCAACGTACTGAACACGGCAATGTATCGCAGTAAACTGGAAGACAATATCTACTTAATGATGATCATCTAAAATTCGTTTTGCTTGTGCTTCAGAGAATTATTTGTCACACATTTGTTTCAAGTTCTTCTTCATGGTATTCGTATCATAGATTCACGATAATGTACAGGATTTCTTTCTTTTGAAAGGATTGTAGTGATGTACTTATCCACGAATATGTGAAGCGACTGATGATTGATAGTGTCCATGCGGTTTATATGTATTATGAAAGAGAAGAGAAACATCAAAGTATTCGAGGTGCACATATCACTCGATGATCCAAACATTTTACTTTGTTTATCTTGAATCATGACATCATCACTCTTGTACTCTCCACTTTCAATAGAAGAAATGCTGGATCACAATTGATCATGCTCGGTACAGCATGGAATAAGTTCTAGTTCTGATAGCGAGCTCACTGAAAGAGTTTGATGAGTAAGATAGATAGATAAATTAACCTTATGTTCTCAATGCTTGGTCATGTCATTCTCAACTGTTTTGTGTTTCGAGGATTAGATGTCTGATTCGAGTTCGTATATTAATGAAATTGTAAAATATAGGAATCTAATGATTCAACCTAGAAATAGAAATAGATTTTCTTCGATATAATTATTATTCGCATACTTTTGATGATGATTACTTTGAATTGTTTCATATACAAGGAACTGTATATTATGAAGAGTAGCTGAGTTCTCTGTGTTTCATCAATGGATTGCATGCGACGGAAATTGATGTACGCGAAGTACTCGAGTAAATACTCAGGATGCAGAATATTCTTGTTGATTTCGATCGAAAATGTGTGATTATATGATTATGGAGTGAAATTGACAGAACTTCGCCATCTATTTCAGATAGAACGATTAAAATGATTAATAGTCATCAGTGTCTTGTGAGAATAGGGAGAAGAAAAGCAGAGAGATAGTCAGCTCTTTCTGTTGATTTGGTGGAATGCTGATCAAAAGCGAATATGCTGAAAAGAGCGAAGGAAGTAGAGTTTTCTTTTGTCTTAGATGTAGTTTTTTTCTATTGCTGTCGAATATTTTCTGCTCATCTGTATCGTGCGAGATGATCAGTTCCTTTTATCATCAGTATATAATATGAGAATGTATGGAATAATCAATGATTTCATGGATCAGTATCATAATAAAATGTATTTCCTCGATGTACAATTTTTTGTCGGTTTTAGGAACAGCAGCGATTCGATGATGTCACATGAACTAGATACATCGAGGCAGATTTTCTTCTCAGATATTAGTATCAAATGGAGAGTTGATAGTTCCATAAATTGAAGAAGATTCTACAATGGAAGATATAACACAGTTGTTTCAGTGACTTGTGATTGATTAATTTTTCTTGATCAAGTTTCAAGCCTCGTACATGGCATTGAAGGATCAATTCCATATGCCATCGTATATTCCGGATGAAGATAAATTTCACCGAGATATGATACAATCATATGAGAATCATCAATGATCATCGAGGACTACTAAGAGTACATATCTAATGCTGTAACATTGAAGAACAGACAGTATCATGAAACTAAACTGGATAGAATGTATCTTTGAGAACATAATCAAATATGAATATGACCCAAAGACCATGAACACAAGAATAAATGTAATCTGTTTTCATTTCAAAACGAGCATCTTTATAAAATGATTTACTGATTGATCAGTACTTCTCTACATGAGCCAGGTCTGAATGAATCAAAAGCACACAGCCTGCAAATCGGATCAAGTTGAGCAACTATATCTTATCGATGAGCATCTTAACTTTTGAGTTACAAATTTCAACTAGAATCTGGAACAACCATCATCAAGAACAGTCAATCTTGATCATAGTCTGTCGCATAAAAACGACAGAAAGTAGTACTGAATACTGTAAACCGCACCGAATATGTCAAAATCAAAAATAACTTAACGGATCTCCACAAAATGTGATGCAGATCGATCATACCTTCGTAGCTGATTCAACACAGAACGCTCTCAAAGATGTTATGATGGCAAGCTGTATCTTGAAACTTCGAAAATGAAGTTCGTATAGTCGGCGTAGAGTCGTACTCTTGTGCATAACTTAACAGTTCAAAATAAATTCCACATGAGTGCATCTATTTCACCAGTCTTTCGCTATTCTATAACCTTGATTAACGAACAGTACACTGTATTTCTGTTTCCTTTCATGCTGAAAGAATCATTGAGCATATTTGAATCATAAACAATTCGAATTCTCACTTTTCTCTCCTGTTCCACTCTAGTGATAAGACGTACACAATACGATTGTAAGTACGTTGTAACTCTTTTTCTTTGTTTTTTTTCTTCTGTACTTTCTCACAAATCTCAAAGTCTAAAACCTTCGAAGATTTTGTCGCGAATGTACTCTACCCCTCAATCGCTTCAACAATCAGCACCTATGACGAACGCTCAAGCTTATGTGCACGCGTCTCATACAACAGTGAACAAATACTTGCTCAAAAGGGAAATTATTCGAATGACCAAGTATTAGCTCAACACTGGTGCAACAACAATGGTCAACCAGCTGAACAAACATGTCAAATGGCTACTAATCAGTATGTTCCACCATTAGATGCACGACAGTTATATCATTAACAACAGCCATACACTGATTTAAACCAAGGAATACAACAATACGTACCACCGACGATAAGGCAACAAGTCACGTATCATCAACATCAAGCACCACTGTGCTCTTCGTATATACCATCGAATAATTTTGTTCCTCCACCTTTGATGAATCAGCCGATGATAACGTCTACCCTGCGCCAACGAATGTGAATAATCAGATGGAGCAAGTTGCCAAGAGGCAAATTGAGGATGTCAGTCGATCATGTGACACAAGTGATAATCATTTAATCTCCTCGGCGTCGAGGCCCTCGATATTTTATATCGAAGAAAATGAAAACCGTAACAATAAATAGTCAAAACAATATTGTCAATCTAGGACAATCTATATCGTCCGGTCAGAAAAATGCACATGGGGTTGAAGTTTTGTCTGCAGCTTGCCGTTTCGCAACCACACGATATCCTTTTTCTCCATTTCTACTTGCATTCAAAACAATTGTAAAAGATAAAATCGTAATCGACGAGTTGATCAGACATGCTAAAGAAAGGAATACTGATGTGAAGATTTCAGTGTATCGCCACAAATTCGTGGATAACGATTATTCTATTCTTGTATTTGTCGAATACATTAATTCTTTTTGCTTCTTGAATAATGATGAAAACTGGGCGACACTTTTATGCAGTGAAAAATTTGTTGTTAAAAAACCCTCTACTTCACCATAATTATGTATTGTCGTACCGAATGTCGCATTAAACACTGATTGGGAAGACTTTATACAATCTGTTAAAGAGCAGTATCAAGCGGTGAGCGAAGTTATTCGTCTGAAGAATCGTTTGCAGCACCCCATGCGGACAGTGAAAGTGGCATTTTCCTATGTTAAATCGCGAAATGAAGTTCTGCAACAAAAAGAAATGTCGATTGATCACATGAAGTATCGAGTGTCTATTTCCAGCACAGGTTTTATTATGTGTAAACTGTCCGCATCGTGATACAACAACATGTAAAGTTTGCGGTGTAAGCTGCAACGATATCAAAACTCATAACTGCTCACGTACACAGAAATGCATCGGATGTGGTGAAGATCATAAATCCACCGATGCAAAATGTCGCATTATAAAAGATTATCGTGCTGCCTTAGCTAGGAATCTCCTTCAACGACCTACTACACCTTCGCTGGGGTTTGTTAATGCAAATCCATCTCAATCAGATTTTCCACTCGCGTTTTCAAAGTATAAACAACCGTTCACTGCGGTAACAACTAGTCAAGCAACCGAAGCAAGCTTAGATTCTCTCATCTCGAAAAAATTAGATTCATTTCTCGCGGAGATAAAAGAAGAGTCGAAGAAAACTCATGAAACTATAGATGATCTTCGTGAGGAAATGCGCAAACGTGACGAAGAATCCAAAAGACAGATTGAAGTTGTCGAAAAGAATCTCCAAAGTTTAGAAGCTGAATTCCAAAAATATAAATCTATGGTTAATGGCATTATGCAAAATGTTTGTTTAATAATTGCTCATAATGTTAATGTAGCCGAAAACGATAAGGTATATTTTACAACCGAAGCTCAAAAACTGAAAGCAACATGTTCTACGAAGATGAAACTCAATAAATGATTTTGACTACTAATCCTGTTATCTACGCACCTGATTGAAAAACTATAGACTAATCTTCTTCTGACAGCAAAAGAAACTCTATCATCTAAAGACTTTGAATTACTATCAAGTATAATGGAGGAGTAGCATGCGTCTCAAACTTTATCAAGTTGCATATCCAATTGATTCTTATCGACCGATCGAGACCTTTGCGCTGCACTACCGTTTTTATATACTCTGTGCTTTGACGTACGTGATTTGGATGCAGGATGGACCGAAGTGTATCTATTGTCAATAAAACATCACTTTGATATTTTCGTACTTGGTGAAGTCGGTAAAGTAGAGTTGTCATTAATTGGTGCGACATATCCATCGTATCGTTGTTTCTATCAAGCTGGTGAAAATGCATATGGAGGTGTTATCGTACTTATTCGTCAAAGTATTCCTACTTCACGACATTAGTGCTCTTTACCAAACGTATGTATTATTGATTTACATTTAGATGTACCTATTTGTCTAATTGGTAAATATGCTCCAGCAAGTAAATCTTGGGTGTGGAATGATCTTTCTCGTTTCACTACGTCATTTGTACCCGATGCACATACGTCGCTTCGCTCTGATCAAACAATCGACTACGCACTTGGTATTGGAATCGAGATATCGGTTCAGACATATGAAGGACCCACAACGAGCGATCACAAGCCGATTCTGTGCGTTCTAGCTTGTGAACACAGCGAAAAGAGTATGGTGTCTAAAACAACATGGAAGGTTTTCTCTCTCTTTCTTTCGTATACTTTCGAGTTCTGGGAGTGTCAATGGGACAAAACATGTTACGGTACAACCCATGATTATTTCGTTGAATTTCTGTTCGTACTATCCTCACGATGTACCACATACTTAACTTTCAAATTGTCGAAGTCTTCTATTCCTTATGATCTCAAAGCACGGCTCGCACATAGTCGTTCTATAGCATTTAAAGTGAAACGTACAGGAAGTATTCTTCTACGGAAAGAAGCACGTCGTACTCGAAATATTGCCCGGTATGAACTCAAAAGATTTCGTCAAGAACAGTTAACTAAACAACTAGCGGATCGTCATAAGTCTGGAAAAGACACTTTCGTGTAGTATCAGCTTCTCTTCGAGGTCTTATTTCATCTAGTGAAGAAAATTCTAAAGATCTGCAAAAAACGGACAATCTAGCAGCTGATTATGATGAACAACTGTTTAAAGAGACGACAGTGGTGAGGCCGCATCCGTATGTAGATACTTTGGCACGAAAGTTTAACAATCATTGTAGTCTGATCCCATTGGCAACTTATCCTGAAGTTCTGAAAGTATTGAGAGGCAGAGAACAGAAACGGCTGCTGGACAGTCACGGACTATCACCTTTTCTACTCGGCCATATTTCAAAGAATTACTGGCACTTTCTCGTTGGTTTATACAATCTATCATTCTCAACATACTTTTTGCCAAAACGGTGGAAGGACATTAGAATGGTTCTACTCGCCAAGAGAGATTCTATTTGTACATCAGTGCAGACGGGGCCAATCTCGCTGTTAGATTTGTTCCTTAATAGATTTCTCGAGATACTTAACGATCTAGGAATATTACCTGATAGTCAATCTGGATTCCGAGCGGACTACCGATTGTAAACACGTGTACTACTTCTGGTTGAACAGCTATATTCTGCTATGTCCAACAGTTCACGAGTAGCCACAGTGTTTGTAGATTTTAAGAGCGCATTCGATCAGATGTGGTTTGAAGGATGTCTAGACAAATTAATCCGAATGGGTATTCCGGTAGCGTTTGTTAATTGGATTCTAGCGTGGCTGGATGATAGACGTGGTATAATAGAGATTCAGAAGAAACAATCACGTTGGTTTTCAATTGGTCGTGGAGGTCCGCAAGGTCTAGTTTAACGTCAACCCTGTTCATTACTTATCATGCGGACATGGAACACTTTGTGCCGATGGCAGCGTCTTATTTTTTTGCTGATGACCTAGCAGCCGTTATCTCTGCTCAAATAGTGATCAAATACACTCAACAAGTCATGGATCTTGAACGACGTCTGCATGCATTCTTCGACCATTTGGAATACGATTCGTTGCTTGCAGTTCAACAAATAAATTATAAGAAAACACAGATGATGTGGTCTGCTCGAGCAGTGGGATACCCGAATCCGATGTCGAATCTAAAAAGTATGGGTAACTCAATTGAATGGGTTAAAACGTACAAGTATTTAGGATACTGGATCAGTACAAAACTGGGTTGGGGTCATGTCATCAGTCGTACTCAAATTAAAATTCGTCAACAGGCTGCTTTGATCAAGTCGGTTAGATTGGGAGGATCAGCGTTGTCTACTCTTCGTCGTGTACTATTTTCAGCATTTGTTCTGCCACTCTTCTCGTGGATGTATGCACTGTATCCTCTGTTCACAGATCTGCAACGGTCAAATCTCAACCACTTCTACTACACATCATTGAGACGAATATATTACTGCACGTACTGGAACAATATATTCTTCGCGTTTGCTTATCATGAGCGTCCGCTGGACGATCTTTGTTATGTCTACTGGACAAAATATCTTAAAAAACTTGCTAAGTCGCTGGATGGATATCTGTTGCTTGAGCAATCCTGCTTATATGTGTATCGCTCCAAGTGACAAGAAGGTCAAAAATCGATTCGATGTCTACATCGTTCAAAACGTTTTGTCGCTCATGTATATGATATTAAGTGCCCCGCCGGATTCCCAGAAACTTTTTAAAACTTCCTTTCTTTCGCTGCTCTATCTTTCTATCTATCTTCTATCTACTACCTTGACAGAATTATTTGTTTTTTAAGAAACTGTTCCTTTAGGATCATTAAGGTCAAAGGGCTTAATTTCGCAAATAAATATAAATAATTCGAATTCTAAAAAACGAAATCTACTTCTTTTTTTCGAGGAATATAGAAATGTCTTCCAAATTTCTTCTTTATCTTCGAATTGGTTATAGTCATTGATTAGTTCATTTCTACTCAAACTTGAATTAGGCAATTTATGTTGTACAAGAGTTGATACATTTAGCACATGTATTGATACTTGCTCGATGTCTTCAATCAAGAGAAAAATGAATGAATAATCTAGGTAAGTAAACAGAGACAAGCTGATAATACAACAATGGTTTGAAATATTGATTTTGGTTCAATAGGAAGACCATATAATTGAAAATTTAGTTATTTCTCTTCCTGATTTTATTTTATTTCTTATGACGTTTCGAGACCGATGTTCTCTTCTTCAGACAATGATGGAACGTACAACAAATTGTTGAAACTAAGTATATATATACATATACTAATTCTCTTTCGTTCTTTGATAGTGGGTCGACAAGGCGGTGATGTAGGTACAAATGACTAGCAGCTAATTTTCTTCTGCCGGCCCACTATCAACGAACGAAAGAGGAAAGATGATAAAGATCGAGAAAGAGAATTAGTATATGTTTATATATACTTAGTTTCAACAATTTGTTGTACGGTCCATCATTATCTGAAGAAGAGACCATCGGTTTCGGAGCGTTATAAGAAATAAAATAAAATCAGGAAGAGAAATAACTAAATTTTCAATTATATGACCTTCCTATCAAACCAAAATCAATTTATCAACCTCTACGACCAGAGAGTAGCTGCCATCGCAAAGAATGTGGAGAAGTTACACCAAAAATTCATGCGAGTCACTCAACATATTGAATTTCTTAGACAATGCAAACGATAAAACGCTATACCTAGAGGATTATAGATATACAACTTCACAAAGGTCAACAAAAATACTAGATTGATACACGCAATGATGACTGCAGTTCGTAATAACACTCTAGACTGGCAATATAAGTAGCGACGCATTCTTTCTATAGAAATCGCTACACAAGAAAAGATCATCCGAATCGTAGTCATCAGCATGATATCGGTTGGATAAACAAACACGATAAGAAGAAATGGGAAATGACGTGTGAAAAACATAGAAAGAAATTGAATAAGCTAACGGCTAAAAAACAAATCACACAGGTATCGTCAGCTAAACATCAGAGTGACATATCGAACGTGGTCAATAAATCGTCGTTGCTAATGACGAAAACTCAACTGCATATATTAGGAAAAGGTTTAAAGTTTGTACCTACCCCGAAATCGATCAATATTGTTGATCTAATTGCGAATACGGAATGATCGTTGAACGATGTACCAAAGTTAACTAAACAACTGGCACTATCAGAAATCTCTACATTTGTTAAAAAGTGGAAACCACCAAAGAAGGATAATTTTACCACAGAAGAACGTAGAGCAATAGCGGAATTGAAGCAGATTAAAGACATCGTCATCACCCAAACAGATAAAGATGCAAAAGTAGTCGTGATAGACAAGACACAATACATATCAAAGATTGAAGAGAAGTCGATGATTCGACAAAGATCATAAAGAAGAAATTTTCAGAGATTGCTGCGAGACTATTCAAAGCAAATCGTATCATTCAATCTATGAAATTTGACTTTACATCAATTGATAAACTGCCACGGATTCGTGGACAACCCAAACTCCACAAAACAGACCATCTCATGCGCATTGTGACCTGTGCTAGGAACAGCATAATTTTTTCCGATCTCTCGATTCACCTTCACTTATGTGGAACAACTGCGCGAAACGGTCAAGAATACAGTCACAAATACTGAGAAGTTTATCCAAGATATTCATCAAGTCATGATGGAAAATGATGAAAACTTCGCGAGTCTGGATGTCGAAGATCTATTTACAAATATTCTAGTGACTAGAGCAATTGATATTGCCATCAATCGAATAGGCACATCAGAGAGGTTTCTGTGAATCAAGTTTTACGATAACGAATCTTAAACAACTTCTCTTAATATGTACAAGTAACAACTATTTTCAATTCAATGACAAATTCTGTTGGCAAAAACGAGGCCTTCCAATGGGTAAAACACTTTCTCCCATTATTGCAGGCCATTACATGGATGAGTACATGACAAAAAAAACATGCATCAAGTGAATAAGTCAAATAAGTTATGGCGATATGTGAATGACATTCTCATCATTACGCGAATGAACAAAGATAGTCTCGAGTCCTATATTGATCAAATAAATTCAATTCGAGGAAATATTCGATTTACCTTTGAATATCAAGAGAAGAATCAGATCAATTTCTTAGATACAACATTAACAAAAAAACACCCATAATACTATTAAGATTCGCTGGTTCCGTAAAGAAACAGCAACCGATAGGCTCCTATACTATCATTCAGCTCATCACATATCCATAAAACGTAACATCATTACTAACATGGCCTCCCGCATCCTTACAGCATCGAAAGATCCCGTTGAACACCAACAAGATCTACAAAAATTGAGAGGAATGCTTCGAACTTCCGAATATCCTACTTATGTAACCGATGAGCAAATTAGGAAAGCAATGTAAAGAAAAGACCTAATATAGCCACAAAAGTAGAAGAAAATGAAGAAGTCAAGTGTAGTATTTCTCTTCCTTACATGCACGGGATTGGAGTATTGAAAAGGAAGCTAGAAGAGCTCAAAATCAAGACGTACTGTACTTATCCGACTAAAATTCAATCTGTTTGCACCACCTACAAGGAGAATCAGTCAAAGTCAATCGTGTATCAAGTACCATGCGATTACAGAAAAGTATATAACGGAGAAACAAAAGTTGGATTTAAAAGACGAATTTCACAACATGAGAAAATCATTCAGAATGATGATGGTAATTTGAACTCGGAGATGGTTAAACATGATCAAGAAAAAACGTATCAGTGCATGTTCGATTCGGAAAGAACATTCATCATTGATAAAGAGATCGGTTGGAGGAAAAGAAGAATCCAGGAGGCAATATATTCGACGATCAACGATTCGATCAATCGTCGAGATGAATTGGATAAATTATGCACTCCATTCCTCCACAAATTCAATCCAATAATCAAAAATAATACCGTTGTACGAGAAAGAATGGTTCAACGAACATCAGCATCACAGGTGCAAGGCGGTGATAGTGGGTCGACAGAAGAAAATTAGCTGCTAGTGATCTGTACCTCTATCATCGCCTTGCCGACCCACTATCAATGAACGAAAGAGAAAAGACAATAAAGATCGAGAAAGAGAATTAGTATATATATATATGTCACAGTCGAGATTGGAATAATAGACTAATACTATCGTTTTTATCGATAATAATTCGAAACAAAATAGTATGCAATAGCTTTTCGAAATTAATTGTTAGAAATAAACTTTGATTTATTAATTTCCCGGTCGATCTAAGTTTGGTTTAATAATATATTTGCATTCGACATGAATCAGCTGATAAATATTTATATAAACAACAATTTTTTATCGATAAGTCAAGTCTCAAAAAAGCAAGCAAATGAGAATTAGTCATTCGATATAACGAAATTCGAAAACATCATTTTCGTTGTTGTAGTTATTTTTCAATCGCGGGACATCGGGACATTTAAGACTGATTTAATGTGTTGATATAGTTTTAATATCTTTGTATCGAAAAGTCATGGAACTGTTCATTTAGGTCATTTATGCAATGTTAGTGCATCGATTCTTTAAAGAAATTCATTATCAATTATCGAGAAAAACAATCGTCTTTCGTAAAGTTCTGTCACTTCGCAATAATGAACAGCTGATCTCAGAGATGGTTCATCTTTGTCATTTGCTCGTATTTTCCAGTTAAGAGTCGAAATGGATGTTTTCAATGAAAAATTGCAATCATATGTTGATAGTAGAAACGTCAAAAAAAGAGGCAGATACGCGATAAAAAAACGATACATATCAGGAAATTTTAAAAGTGCGGAAATCTGAAGATTCCGATCAATCAGCGAAATTCAAGTTCTGGGCTCGACAAACTTTCATTGTAGATCACGTCGGCTTAGAACAGTTTGTTTACAGCGAAGAATCAAATTTGCGTGTCATTATACATGAGTTAATGTACGAGAAAATCTTCGAATGTCACCTTGCTGTCGGTCATGCTGGTCGTGATAAAACCTGGGCAGAGGTTACACGAACTTGCATATTAACCATGTTTGATTCAGATTTCTATTCGGGTCAAACGAAGATTCGCAGAAATTCCCCCAACAAGCCGTATTAATTTATATTCAAATGTGTGATTCATGTCAAGTTCGACAAGCAGTTCCGAAGATTTCATTATGCACGCCAAGGACCATTTTATGAAATTTAGTTGGCTATGTGCATTATCATCGAAGGGGGCAAATAATGTTGCTGAACAACCTTGCAACATTTTCTTTACGTTTGGTCCTCCAAGAATTCTCCAATCTGACAATGGAAAGGAATTTGTGTAAGTTCAATCCGTGTCTTCTCATTTGCGAAGATAAAACTGAAATTTGAAAACTGTTTAACTCAAATTTTCAATGATTTTTTTTGAAATTTATATTTTTTAAACAAAAATCAATTGAAACTTTGAGATTTTCTTTTTCCAGATTTCGCAAATTTCATTCATTACGATTTTCAAAGCACTTGCGTATTGAGTTTTACTTTTAAATACTGTAATTTATAGAGATCACTAGCTATTTGGTTTCATTAAATCTTTATCAATGAACTGCAAGTTGTAGAGTGCGCTAAATGATTGCTCTTCTTTTCATAATTAACTGTGATGTGTAGAGTTCACTTGACATCATTGTTGCCATGTCTGTTATAAACTTGTTTTTCTTGATCTTCAACACTATCTAATTGATATACATGAAATGAAACATCGACTGATTATGAACAAGTTGAAGTGAATGAACATTAATAAACAAAAATGAAGGATATAGAAAATGATGTTCAAATAGAGGCAACTTTGAAATATGAATACTTACTAGATAGACTCTTCATACACCCACATATTCTACATCAACAATAAGTATTGAATTTCCACAAATTATAATAGAACTGTTTCAAAATCTTCGTTGCTTTCGATAAGCATTATTTTTATATTAATTTCTTCTTTTTCGATGACCCTTGCTAGAATATTTTCAGTATTATTTCATCATGAATAAAAATCTCAATTCTTGTTCTTTTGCGATTTTACTAGTAGTATTAAATTCTTCGTTACAAAGTGCTTAATCTAAAGCATGTCAAATTCAATCAGCTCGCGTTCTCTACAAATCGCAGTAGTACTATTGAATGTAAGACTTGTTGAATTCAAAAAGCTTACGTCCTCTATACATGACATGAACTTATCTTGAAATGGATAAGTTTTTCATTAATATATTTTGAAACTTTCATTTTTTTAAAATCATTTCAATGAATTGAATTTTTTGGAAAAGGATTTCAAAAACCTATCTTTTATATGGACTTATAAATTTTTTACCTTTACAATTAATCGAAAATTTAAAACATTGTTATTATATTTAAGTTTAAACTTATTCATGTTCGCAAATGTGAAGTAGCCGCCCCAATGTCCCGCGATTGAAAAATAACTACAACAACAAAAATGATGTTTTCGAATTTCGTTATATCGAATGGCTAATTCTCATTTGCTTTCTTTTTTGAGACTTGACTTATCAATAAAAAATTGTTATTTATAGAAATACTTATCAGCTGATTCATGTCGAATGCAAATATATCATTAAACCAAACTTAGATTGACCGGAAAATTAATAAATCAAAGTTTATTTCTAACAAATAATTTCGAAAAGTTTTTGCATACTATTTTGTTTCAAATTTTTATCGATAATAAACGATAATATCAGTCTATTATTCCAATCTCAACTGTGACATATATGTATATCACCAAAATTTGTCATAAGAGAAGCACATGGAATATGATGACATGTCTGGATATTAGAAAAAAGTTTTATTTGATGCAGTTTTGATCACTGAACACGAGTATGATATGAGATTTAAAAAGAGAAGCGTGATCGAACAAAAAAAGATTATAAAAAATATGATATCTCAGAAAAGAAAAGAAAAGTTTGATGAAAAACTTAGTGAGTAGCAATCAATGCACGGCATTTTGGGGGGCTTCGCCACCACTTTGCAAAGTCTTCAATTATCGCATTTTGTAGCCCTGTCTTATGTGCAATTTCTGACAAAGTTTGGCGTCTGATCACATCTTCTATAACTGACACGACTCCATACATTGAAACCTATCATTATCAAATATTTGTTAGATATAATGTGATATCAGTCAAAAATCGTATTTTTCTCCGCCGAAGATGAGTCGATCATAGATGTTAAATATATGAACTTGTAGCCTATGAAAAGCGCTACATGACTGTATATAGGAAACATCTCTTTATAGGCTCCTTCAACTGATACTGGGGTCCATATTGATGAGTCACTAGTCGCAATTTGGGAGGATACCCCACTAGTAGTAAGTTGGCTCTAGCTTATCCAAAACTTGACAAAAACATAACTTCTTATATACCATTCGATGCGTTTTTCATTGCTTTACAAGTTAGTATATTTGGTTATTCGATTCAGGAGTGGTCACTAAATCCGACAGAGTCCTTTGTAAGTAGTCGCAGAACATAGCCGCGAAAATTTGGAAATTCTGCTGAGATATTTTATTCTATTTGTATCAAGTAGCATTTATTGAAATTCCAGGAAAGATTAGGGCTTCTTGTTGTATGAGGAAATGTTTTATATTAAATTTCTACCACAAATGTCATGATATATGGTGAATTGCAGCGGATGCTAAGAGAAGAGTAAAATCACTGCGTTGTGATAAACTGTCTACTATGCGTTGTCTCATGAAAAATATGTACATTTCTCTTACCTCTTTGCTTTTCATTACTGGATAGACTGACCCACGATCAAAGAAGCGGGATATATACGAGAATAGATTGTCTCGCCATCTATTGAGAAACTCACAGGAAGATAAATCTCGAAATCCTTTTTCAGCTCGTGGAACACTTTTTAAATATCGTACGTCAAGTAATGCGCTCTTTCCCAAAGACAGCTTTATGAACTGGTTTGAGCGCTTTTTTAACATTTGTTTATAAGTGATCGTAAACTCTTTTCTGACCTCACTCATAATGTACATCAGAACTGTGACTTTTTCGCAGATCTGTTTTCTATGATGAGAAGGTCTTTTACTTTCCTGAGTAAACGAATGAATTAGAGTATTAGATTAAAACCAAGTTTTTACAACTGCATTTTGTATTTAAAAATCTTAGCTAGGAAATGAAGTTGCCAATTTGACTCACAATCTCGTTCGTGATCTAAAAGTTAAGCCTAGATATTGAACTATCTCGAAGACCCGCGCCTCTGTTTTGGTAGTTTAGAAAGTATCTAATAATTTATACTTGAGCTCCAGATTGCCAGCAAAATTTTGAGATCAAAGAGTCAGTGTCTTTTTGCCATATAAACATATCAAGTAGGACGCCCACTGTGAAAACTCTTTCCTTGGTACATTTCGTCTCCTCTATCACTGTTTTTCTTCAGAAAGCTTTTTATCTCCAACAAGTCACTAATTTGGTTCTTGTGTTTCGTTCAAATAAGTTGATAAAGCTGCTTTCTATTTGTTTCGTCCATATCCTTGTCGCATTTTGAAATTTAATGAAAAACAAATAATATTGGTTTTCTTCAAAGCCAGTTCCATGATTACTCTCTATTCGAATGTCGCTTGATCGGATGGTTCCTTGAACATCGCTAGTTGATGATTAATAATGCAACTATTACAGAATAAAAGAACTCAGCTGGGGATACGTCGTCGGAGTATTACATAATTCATCATAGAAGAGGACTAAGTAGACTCGGAATTACGTTAATGGCCCCGATGCAGCGATAAACTCTCGATATTGAATATTCCATGAGGAGAAAAGAATCAAAAATAATTAGAAAAAAGTCAGTAATATTTGAATGGTACCGATCTGTTTGTTCATCTTCGATCCCTTTGACAATATTTCTTTCAAACACTCAAAGGTAATAGGAAGAGTGAATTGATAACTACTACTTGTGTCAAAATAGAAGAGACCTTACGGTGATCTAAACAACTTTCGATCGGAAGACAGAGAGCTACGGCTTTCACCATTCGAAAATGGAGTCTTCGGCTCATTGAGACACATAAAAACATGATTCTTTTACAAGTTTCTCTGCATTTTCTTGAGGCCGAGATTATCAAAAAACGAGTATTTTTCCAACATTTTCCTTCAGAGTTGTAATGAGAGTTTCGAAGAAACTCATTCTTGCCCTTAGAAAACCCTCACCCACTTATTCAAGAGTAATGATTTTTATGTGTCGATGGCCCAGACTCTTATGTCAAATAGTGACAATCGCAGCTCTCTATCTTTTCCCTATCGGACGTTCTTCAGATAACCCTGCGATCTCTTCTATTTTGAAACGGATAGTAGTAAAGAGAAAAAGTGACAACTAAGAACGAATTTGGGACCAAGGGTCGAAGTATCTTTGGTCTAATTTGTAAAACACATTAAGAAGAAACAGATAATCAAAAGAAAATACGGAAATTAGAATCAACATTAAATTTGGACTAGAGGATGGAAGTTAGCATTAACCGTGAGTTACGTTACCAAGTAACTGGTAACTCTCGCAGGGTAATTCTGCCCTGGAAAATTTGGTGGTGAAACTTCATAAAATATAGTTACTGCTGATAAATAACAAAGTTGATTTTAAAAAGAAAGAAAAGAATAATATCCGTCACTCCAATCGCATAAGAATAGATTTCTAGGAATTCTTCAAAATATCTGGAGATATTTCGAATAGCGATTTAAATTTTTAATGTTTGAACAGCAGTGATTTTCTACTCAGAATACTTTGATTTTTTTTCGGTTCACATATCGGCATAAAGAAAAGAAGTAAAGCTCGTCTGTAGACTAACTTAGCTCTTTCTCATAGAAGTGCTGTTTCTGGTCCATCACCAAATTCCTTATTGATATGATTTCAAGAATCGAAGTCAAGAAAGTCTCGCTTTTTCTCTGTCAATTGCATCAACACGTTTGACTTCTGCGTTTTGAGCAGAAGGTTGGATCTAATTTTTCCAGTACTATGATGAGATTAGCAAATTTTACAACCCGTTACTATTGCCATATTATTAACACAAATGAATCATAGACTATAATTCTTCTGCTTGGATAACCTTTGCTAAAGCTTTTTAGAAAAAATTACTAATTTAATCGAAGCAGGAGCAAAGTAAAAACTGACCATTAACTTGGATTCTGCACTCTCAGTTACCTTTGGTAAAGTTTTATAGAAACTATTAATAATTACTAATCAGTTAATAACAAATTAATAATTAATAAATAAAAACTGACCTTGGATTCGGATTCTCCACCCTCAAATATCCTTCGGTCAAACTTTTGGCAAAATTAATAAAACTAATAATTAACTAATTTATATTAATAAAACTAACCTCAGATTCGAATTCCGCACCCTCAAATAGCCTTTGGTCAAACTTCTTCTAGGATGTATTACTGAGTTTTCATTGGTTTAGCTCATACTGAATTCTGATTGGCTTGGACAGACAGACAGACAGACAAACTTTAAGCATTTTTAGCCGTCGTATTACCGACATATAACCCTTTCTTTCAGAAAAGGGAATCAACCATGGTTATGACTTTCAACCGTAGTTATAACTATCAACTGTAGTTATAAGTTATAACTACAGTTATAACTTTCAACCATAGTTAGAACTATTAACTTTCTTAAATTTTTTTAGTAGAATTAATTAAATCGAAATGATAATTACTTTGAGTTATTGACATGTTTCACAGAATATATGGAAACACATATACTTTCAATGATCTTTAATTCGGAAAAGCAGTGTTTTATAAGTCCTTGTTCAATACTTTTAATATATTCATCTACAAGCTACATTTTCTTCTATCTATAGATCGAGCGTGAATGAGATAGTTATTCTTTTTTGAGTTATATTAAGGATTTTTTTTCTATTCTGACAGCTACCAACAAAACTTGGAATTACAACCGTTTTCATTGAAAATATAGTACCCAGGCATATATAGTGTCGAAATAGAACTGTATCTTTGAAACTTGAGTAATAAAGTAAGACTAGTTAGAAGTTGTGATTGCTACGGCTGCTAACCGTAGTTATAGCCGTGAATTGTATTAATTATAGTCAGTCCCAATATAGTCACTAATCAGTACAATTCTCAGTACGGCTCATAACTTTGAACTAATTAAAACTACTGGTCAATCTTTTTCTTTTACTGTTGTCATCTTGATTTTCTTATTCTTTTGTTTCTCTTCTTCGTTCACTGATATATATATGTATACGTAAAAAAAAAGGAAAAAAGTAGAATATCATACATATTGACATAAGTAGTAGTGATAGTATAAAAGTAAACAGAAAATAAGCTAATACAATGATTTCGAGCTGGAATAAAACGTACGTAATTGTCTTGACAGAGACTATGATCTTAGTTTCATCACAACATGTATTGTAGATTATCACTATTTTGCAGAATTAAAATTAGAAACAGAATTACTTCTCTGTTTTAAATATTGTTCTCAGCTGTTCACAACTTGAGATTATCATTTATCATATAACGAAAAATATATTAATTTACGAGTGTGTTCCAGGTCATGTTGACGTATAGGTAGAAGAAAATGTAGCTTGTAGATGAATGTATTAAAAGTATTGAACAAGGACTTATAAAACACTGCTTCTCTGAATTAAAGAACATTGAAAATATACTTAGGGCATACCAAAAGTAGTGAGGGAAGTACTTTTTTTCCTTAGGCAGAGGTCTAAAAAAATTTCTTTTTTTACCAATCGATAGAGCGTGTTTCGCTCTATCTTTCTATTCTATTTGATCACTATTCAGTTGATCTTTTAATAATAAAATTTCGATAAGAACTATTTTCATTGAAAATTAGCTGGTAGCATTTAGATCATAACGGACATGGCATTATAAAAATGGGACACTTTTGTATTTCATTTTATCATCACTTAACGCGTTGTATTAGAAAAACAGAATATATCAGAAGATGCAGCGTGAAAAGCTCTACAATTTATAAAGGATCGCTTATTCTATAGTTGCACTTTATGTTTGCAGAATGGGCAAAATTCTGAGCGATCAATTTTGACGTTGCAAAACAAGATTGACTTTTTTAGTAAATGACGAATTCGGTTTTTTTTTATCTTATCTTTTTATAATTGTTCTCTCTAAATTGTAGAGCTTTTCACGCTGTATCTTGCAGTATATTTTGTTTCTTCAAATAAAACATCTTAGGTACTAAAAAAGATGAGATAGGGGAAACCGAATGCATTTTTTACTAAAAAACAATCTCGTTTCCGCAATATCGAAATTTGGTCGTTCAGAGTTTTGTTCGTTTTGAAAATAAAAAGTGCAACTATAGAATAATCGATCCTTTATAAATTGTAGAGCTTTTCACGCTGCATCTTCTGATATATTCTGTTTTTCTAATACAACGTATTAAGTGATAATAAAGTAGAATGCGAAAGTGCTACACTCATTATGATCTAATGCTACCAGCTGATTTTCAATGAAAATAGTTCTTATCGAAATTTTATTATTATAAGATCAACTGAATAGTGATCAAATAGCATAGAAAGATAGAGCGAAACACGCTCTATCGACTGGTAAAAAAAGAAATTTTTTTAGACCTCTGCCTAAGGAAAAAAGTACTTCCCTCACTACTTTTGGTATGCCCTAAGTATGTGTTTCCATATATTCTATGAAACATGTCAATAACTCAAAGTAATTACCGTTTCGATTTAATTAATTCTACTAAAAAAATTTAAGAAAGTTAATAGTTCTAACTATGGTTGGAAGTTATAACTGCAGTTATAACTACGGTTGAAAGTTATAACTCGGATTGATAGTTATAACTCCCACAGTGGGGATAGCAATAAAAAATAAATTAATTTAGAATTCGCTAGGCACAATTCAGACTTCTCATGCATGATAATTGTTGAACAAGCTTTCTATAGAAAAGTTTACCTATAAAAGTACTGAAAAAGATAAGTAGAAATCTATCTCAGATTCGAATTTCCTCTCCTCAATCACCTTTTGCCAAGTTCATGGAAAAATTTATAATTGATATCTACTTAATTAATAATTAACTAATAAAAACTAACCTCAAACTCAGGTTCATAATTCTCAATAACCTTTAGTCAAGTCTTATGGAAAATATTAATAATTGTTTTGTTAAAAATGGCATAAAACTAAAATTCCTCACCCTAAATTGCTCTTCGGTTAACCCTTATAAAATCCCGATTACTTTTGGTCGAGGTCTATTGGAAAAATTTTTATTTCGAGATCATTATTCGACTAATCAGTGAAGTGCGAACATGCAAGCATCCAAGCAATCAAATAATTTATTTTTGCTAGACTCTTCTCTGCAAGAAAGAGAATATAATACCAAATGCATGATCAGCCGCTTTTTCAAAATCAATAGTGATCTAGTTTGGTTTACTTTCAATGCGCTGTTTAGCAATTGTAAATAACTGGTAATATGTTTCTTGATTTTTATTTGGGAGAGATGAATAAACTTTTGGTAGTTTTTTTTCACGTATTGAACCATGAATAGAGTACATCTGTTGAAATAGTCGTGATGCAACCTATAATTGAAAACGTAAGTATTTGGAAATCTCGATTATATTTTGACTACTTATAGAAAATGTGCCATCACAATAGTAGCTTTCACATCCATTTAAAAAATCTAACTATTCTTTACTGGCAAATACTAATAATCGATGATGACAATCATTATTATCATGTAATATAAATTTTTGATTTGTAACAGTATTTTGAAGATTTGGTGAAATAACAATGTCGGCAAATGTTTTAGACTCTGTTCAAATACCTTCATCTTGTCGAATTCTAGGTTAAAATGCGCTGCATTGTGAAATAGTAATAACAACATCTGAAGAAAATTTGAATCTTGCTTTATGTGTAGTTTATCTTGATGAATCATGGTATTGTTCTGCTTTCTTCTTAATTTTATGATTAAATAAAGCTTGTACAACTTCATCTGAATCTAATGCTAGACATACATGATCTTGATACATTTTAAACATAATTCCATCATAATAACTACGATCATCGCAGTTTTTTTAAACACAACACCATAATAATCTATCTCGATGATAATGAAAACCATGGAGAAGAAGTTGATTGCTTCCTTTAATTCACTTGATGAGAGACAGGTTTTTAGTATAAAAAATTTGTCTGAATAATTTAGATGCACACATACCATGTGTTTTTATTTATTTTTGGGTTACTCCATCTTATTTTACCTCGTGTATTTATCAATTATGCTTATTTATTTAATATTGATTAATTTTATAACCCTAACA
The DNA here is from genome assembly GCA_022393335.1 of Macrotrachela quadricornifera. NCBI lineage: Eukaryota > Metazoa > Rotifera > Eurotatoria > Philodinida > Philodinidae > Macrotrachela > Macrotrachela quadricornifera. The sequence goes on from JAJEKB010019464.1 coordinate 114,664, forward strand.
TTCCTTTTTATTCATATTAATTAATCCAGTAATACAAAACCGAATATCATTCTTTTATTCATAATGACGAGTTTAATTTAACCGATAATAGAGAACTAACAGAAAAATAACTTGTTTGCACGAAAGAATCGCGAGCGCAAATGTTGTACCACGTTCTTTTTATATGACGTGGTCAATAGGATTGCTTTACCAACTTATCCAATGAAAAATTGTTTATCAATCGATTGCTGAAACGATATTGAAAGAGTCTTATAGACAATATGAAAGAGTGCCCCTCTGTCGTGATGATGAGATAATATCTACGTATGATCATTTGGATTTTTTGTCATTTCTCATTTTTTTTAATCAATCAACCTCAATTTTGACAGCAAAAAATGTACTTAGAAATAACTGTAAAAGAGAAGTCTTTTTCAGAATCGAATAAAGGTTTATCGTTAAAATAATTATAAAATTTAACAAAGACCAAAAGAAGATTCTACAAATTTCTTTTTCATCTCCATTTCTTCTACACTATTTTTCCGTAGATGAAACTAAGAAAAATAGCGTGGAACAAGCAATACGATACTATATGGGAAAGTATCACTGAGGTCATCTTCATGTCTGTAAACGTATATCTTCGCGATTTGTAATAATACTTGTTCAATTCTACTCAGATCTCAAGAATAAATAAAGTTTTAAAATCTCCATTTTCTCGTTGAAAGACAGTTGAATGTATTTCTTAGGTGATTAATTCACGGGAGAACCTCCTCAGATATATTCCATGGGTTACAATGAGTTTTTGTCCATAAATGCTACATAATATCCTAGCCAAAACCCTAAAAGCATTTGGGTTTCTATCGTTTCCTATAAAACTTATAAATAATGTAGTCTCACCTCTGTAGGCGGTGATATACAACAGGATGTTTCTAGAAGATCTTCTCCACACATACTGAAGCAATTTGCAATGTTTGTAGAACTTTTAATTATCAGCATTCTAATAAAAAAGTTTGCTAAATAAGGTTTCATTTTGATTGAGATAGATTCAAAATACTTCATGCGATACACAAACAAAAACTTTCCAGAAAAAATAGTTTTTCTGATAGAATTTTGACAAATTATTTTTGGCCGTCTACATCACTAAAACAAGACTAAAAATAAAATCCAAGATTGTATCTGAATTCCTCTTGAGATTATCCATTCAACTATAATACATTCGATTTCAGTTTTGACAGAAATTCAGGTTAATAATTGCCCTGACTCTTCACCCACTACCCAATACAGCGCTTTATTACATCAGCGATTATTCCAGAAAAATCGAAATGATCTATGTCGAAAATAAAATCGAATTTTTTTATAGTTGAATGCACCATCTCAAGAGAAATCTGAATATAATCTTCAATATCATTTTTGGTCTTGTTAGAAAAATGGTCATATCTTTCGAAGAAAGAGCCGCCGGCCGATAGCTGTTTTACCTTTTTATATACTTGAGATCCTCTATCGAAAAATGTATGAATAAATGAAATTGGAGCGAAACATCTGGGAATATTTCCTTGGATGAATAGTTCAAGTTTGCAGAAAAGATTGATTGAAAATGATTTAATATCCTAAAACAAATCCCTATTCTCACATTGCTACGACAGATTGTATATTGCAATACCTTAGCTGCAGATACTATTGTTAATGAAGCCACAATGTATTGGATAAAGAATACTTTTGTGACCTTATTAAAAGTTATTATCGCGAACATATATCTACTCTTGTCCTTTCGAATAGAAAAGTTCAATTCATCTTTTTAATTCGAAGTTTAAGGTTAAAATCAAATTTTTAACCGAAAATTGAATTCATTTCAAGATAGAAGAAGATCAAGACCTGCCTGTTTCTCTTCTCCATAAACGGTTGCAAAAGATGGTCTAAAACACGAGTTAATATGATTCAAATTTTATTCGTATCTCTGGAAGAAAATGAGCAAAGTACGTCGTTGTCTTAATTGAATATTCCCAATCAAATAATTACTCCCGTGAATCATACTGTCTAAACGCTCAACTATACGGAATCTCCAGCTTAATACACATTTTCAACCAAGTAGGTTGACATCATACAAATAAAATTCCATACATTTTAATGCCACACCAATGATTAGATCCCATACAACAGAACTATCAAGCCATATCACAAGGCTCTTGAGCAAAGTCGAAATTAGTACGGTCGACTTTGTTTATTCTCAGATTGTCAGTGTTTTCTACTATGTGCCATCCATGAGTAAAGAGTTAAGAAGAGCAGAGAGAGACACAACATAATATTGATATCTAAAAAAGAGTGAACACTGAAAAATTATGTTTCAAAGTCAAAGTTATTTAGTGAGTTTTAAAGGCATGAAAGAAAGTAGTCATGATCGCTTCGATACTCATCATTACAGCTATTTGTTACTGTAATTCAACTGTTTTTCCATAGTGTACACAGAAGTCTGCCCCATTACGCATTCAAAATTTGTAACAGTATTCGTAACGACAGAAAAATTCAAAAGAGCAAAAGGCAATAAACTCCCTCACCTGTATATAGTGAACGATCGCATGAAAAGAAAAACAACTTCATAGCACAAAGCACAGACACCAACAAACAGAAAGAGTATGAAACTAGAAGAACATGAAAGAAAAATTGTAAGCATACAACAATTGTTACCAAGACACAATGACACGTCAGCGAAAAAAAGGAAAAATAGTAGGATAGATAGAGTGCCGTCCTCATCTATCCATCAAGCATTATTTTATGATTTAGTATAATATCAGAAACAATAAATAGAAATGCTACCGATAAGATTTAACCTAACTGCTAATCTAAAATAGTTCGAACAAGCAGTGCGTGAGACTGAAAATGTTTTTTGTGTCTACCGTTCTACAGAAAATAATCTTTTATCAATTCATTTCCTTTTTCCATATAGGCATATCTTGAAATTTCGATATCTCAGAACTAAAAACTTGAGGATACAAATCCTTTTCAGGCTTTTGCATACTTCATCATCGAAGTAAGTTCCTTCGTGAACAATTTTTGACGATTTCTTGTTAGTCAATATCTCGAGCTCCATATTCCATTTCGCAACTCCAGTGAGACAAGAATATCATTTTTTTTGCATTATGTCGTACTATTCAAGAAAGAAAGCCATGCCAAACTATACATGCCTTGTTTTTCGCCCTTATCGTCAATTAAATCAATGTACAGTCACATTTCGTTTTTTTCTCTATTCTTTCTGTTCTTTAACTTGATTTCACGCAAATCTTTGAATATAATTGATTTTGGTGAGAGCGGTTCTAACAGTATGATTCGCTGGAGGTAAAAACAACTTGCATATGTATTTTTACAATTCTGCATGAATCATGTCTTCGTATTCAATTATATTATTCATTCTCCCTTTTCATATCTTCACACTCCATATGTATGAATACCACACTGATCTTTCTCATGTTTCTTTTTCTTCTCTTCTATAAATATCGTCTATTTACCTGTGAAGATCATTTCATTTAGTATGGCGAATAATGCCAAGAACAACATATAGAATATGTCACAAAGCGCTGCTGCAACTTTAAAGATTTATCAATAGTTTACGTTTAAATTGCTTTTAGATATTCACTCTTTTTACCTAACAATAACTGTGTTTATCAAAATTATGGGTAGCCTACTATCTAAGAAGAGGGCATCGGATGAGCTTCTTAATGAGGGTTAGTGATTCTAATATTTATTCATTATGATTAATGTAATAAAACTGCTTTATTGGTAGAAATCGCTGTACTCAGAGCTAATTCTAAACTTAGCGAAGATAGTAAGTAGAATTGAGAGATGATTATAATGTCAAACTTTTCTTTGTCTTCTTTAGAAATACGTGATATATATGATGTATACAATAAAAAATCGCCAAAGCATTTCTTTTAATAAAGTTATATTTTTCTCTAGGATTTCAAATGCGAATGTCCATCAGGCAAGATGAACAAAAATCAATTTCTTAAATTTTCTGAAGAACTGATAGAACCACATGAAAAAAATACTAACTTGCACGAGTACGTCAATACTGTTGATTACATTTCATCATAATCTTTTATATTGTTCTAGTGTAATGTTTGCAGTATTTGATAAGAATCAGGATGATTCAATCGATTTTAGTGAATTTGTATTGATTATTGGTATGGAGAATAAGAAAGATCTTGATAGTGAACTAGAACTTGCATTTACAATGTAAGTTTCTTTTCAAATATCTAAACCGAGTGAATATAATCAAAAAGTATTCTCATAATTTTTATTTTTAGCCTGGATAGATCCGATGATGGTCATATTAATTATGAAGAGATGATGCAGTTCTTGGAGGCAATAGTAAGATTGTTTCTTTCTTTTTTCTTGATGCAATGCTAGATGAATTATAATTGCTTTTTTTTCGAGGGCAAATTTGAAGCACCTGGCGAAACAAATGATATGAATCCAGAAGCAGTTGCTACAGAAATCTTTACCATGTTTGGTTTGGATAAAGAACAAAAAATAAATAAACAGCAATTTTTAGAAGGGTATTTATATATATTTGTCGATTGCTCTTATTAATCATCTTCTTTTCAGATGTAAAAAAAATCAAGATCTTAGCAACTTCTTTAGAAATTGGTAATCTCATTCTACGATGCAACAGTAGAACTGTTCTTCTTTAACATTACACGTACCATATTTGAATAGATTGTCACTTTTTTTCTCTTATTTTAATAAATCGTTCGGTGTATTCGATTGATAAGCCATTCATTCTTTTACCTATTCTTGGAAAAATATACAAACGCCTCTTACTATTAAGAATTTACAAATAATTGCAAGAAATGATAACTGACAACTTTTCTTTGCTATAATTCTTATGTTCGAACATTTATGTATTGCAATAAAATTCTAAAATCAAATGAATTCACCTAGGAACTCAATAGATATCCACCGATTAATAATCGTAAGCAAACACTTAAAAAAGAATAAAATATTTATTTGTAGACGTTTTTTTTATTCTCAATTACAGTTTTTTTTACTATGAAATATTCATGTCCAAAGTCTAAAATGAAACGAATCCTGATACTTCGTGGGCTGATCAATAGAGTTTATGTAACAATGTTGAAATGAGTGCTACATACAGTAACGGATTATGTTATCTCTCTCTTTCTACTATCCAGTATATACCGTGAACTTGTATGCGACGAATTGATTGATCACTGAAGATAAGTAGAACTCGTTTTTGTCTAATATTATATGTAACAAATTTTCTTTATAACGTCAAATAATTTTGAAAAATCAAGTATCAAAAGTGTCTGTGAAGATTTTTGAAGGCGATTTATATTTTATGTCTTTGTCTGTTTTACATATGAAAAAGTTTCATTGTCGTTTCGTGAAGATAATAAGCTATTACTATCACATTCTTTTTTATTTTAATCCTTATGTCACTTCTATATGCAAATTACGCTTTGAAAACGAAAAAAAAAGTACCCATATATTTCAATATTCTTTTTATTCTTTCGTTTTTTAATCCCTATGTTACTTATAATTGCAGATCTTATGTCGCAAAAAAAAATATATGCCTACGTATTGCATTGTCTTCATGATGTAGCCATTTTTTTGCATCATTTTAATCGTTGTGTTACTTATAGTTTCGTATCATACATTGAAAACGAAAAAAAATGGCGTGTGCATTTAGTTATTCTAATACTCATGCTGTTATATTTATCTTGTTTATTTCTATGTTCTTCATGCATTGCTCAACACTATACATCAATCCTCAATCGATAAAAGCAGAAGTCAAAAACTCTTCTGCTGCTATATCTTGTTCGTCTCTAAATGTTTCTGCACTACGAGTGTTAACATTTGATTTATTTGGTGCATTGATGTCAACTGAATATTCATTACATCGTAATATTGCTGCACTTTTACCATCATTATCATCGAATGATATCGAGAAATTTACGACAGACTGGCTTGAGGCGTATGCATCATATTTTGGAAAATCATTTTCACCATCATTAACACATCAACCTTTTCGTTGGATCATTCATTCATCGTTAATAGAAATTTTAGATTCGTTTGGTTTATCAAATTTAGTACCCGAAGGTAGTGATACATTCAATTCTTTGATGTCTTCATGGGGTAATCTAGAACCACATGCTGGTGCTACAGAAGTTCTAGCAAAATTGAGCAAGAAATATCAATTAGGATTACTTTCCAATGGTGATAAAAATACATTACAAGCAGCTTTACGTGTCTTTCCATCATCAGTAAATGTTTCATTAATTTTATCATCAGATTATCCAGTCAATTGTTTCAAACCATGTTCGGCAATGTATGCTCAAGCATTAGATGCTGTCAATGGTGATAAGACTCAAGTATTGCATATAGCTGGCTCAGCATTTGATACACATGGTGCTCGTACTTTTGGTATTTATTCAGGTGCACTTGACAGTTCAGCATTACATACAGAACCAGAACCATGTTTTGCTTTTGATGATATAGAACAGTTACTTTTATTTTTCAATGTTTAAAAAATAAAAATTCTGATTTCATGTGAAAAAAAAGTTTGTTACATATTCTGTTCATTTAACGTGTTTGTTGCACGTATCGTCTTGAAATTGTTGTCATTGTAAACTGTTGAGGTTGTACTGGTCGTATTCTACTATTTAAACAACAGATTTTCTTCAATTCTGTCACAATCTCAGGTAGACTAATTAAACAGACAAATGGTATTAATAATGGTACAATATAACCAGCATAAGCGAAGTAGACCATAGTTAAGACAAAGAGAAAGTATGGATCAATCCAAACTCGAATCAATCCAAAGATTGTTAACGGTAAATAGACGGTTAGAAAAAGAAAAGAAATCGAAAAAAGTTGAATGGCAAGTTTACGAGTAGTACGCCAAGTACGACCACGTTGCATTTTATATTTTTGATATGCTACTCGTAAAACGAGAAGAATATTAAAAATAATCGTAAGCAAAACAGGTATAAATGTACTAATTATCCAATCAATTGTACTTATTAGTGTTTGATATATATAACATGCACCAATACACCATAATTGACTATAATCAAATTGTTGTTGACATGGATAGAAGAAAACAAGAATAAAGTACCATATGAAGAGTAAGATAGGTGGGAGAATAATGGGTATATAATGTATAAGATAAGTATTCATTAGATTTTTGTGAAAAATAAGAAAATACCGTTGAATTGAAGCTATTGCCATTATCCAACAACTCGATGTGAAAAGAAAATAATTGATAAAAATCCAGAAAATACAAAGAGAATAAGATGTTGGAATGAGTTGACCAAAATTAAGGTAGACAAGTGTAATTGGTAATTCCATTGATGTAATAAAAAAATTGAAGATTAATAAACATATTACACTGAAATAAAAAATATTTCTACTTTTGACATATGTCAAATTCACACATTATTTCTTATTTCATTTTTCAAAACTAATATGTAAATTAAAAGCATCTTATAATGATTTTTCTCGAAATTAAAATAGACTTAGTTTTTCATAGATAGACTACGAAAACGAATGGAATCGGACACTTGAAGGCCTTTTTCTCATCAGTATAATATAAGAAATTATCGAAACATGTAGAAAAAAAATGTTACTTACACATGATTATGTAATTTTGCTCGTAATTCTCGTAATCGTGCAAAATAATAGAATATAATCAAACTGCATAGAACCGAAGGAATTTGACAACCAAATAGGATACTAAATTTGACCGTTCTACTGAATGGAGTATCTAATGTAGGAAAATCAGTGTATTCATTATCTATAGTCTCATTAGTATCGTCAGTCATTTTGTTTATTCTATCTTTCAATGAGAAGACTAATATTTATTCCTGCTTCTTTTATATGTAAAAGCAGATTTTCTGTTAAAGACAATTTCAATTTACAATTATGATAAGATTTTAATTCTAAGTTTCTAAATATATATATATATACAAAAAGTGCATCTGCCAGGTAAATTTGTACTTAAATATATTTTATTATAATCTATATGTTACATATGAATACTTGTTTTTTTTTTCTAATCAATTATCAAAAAGAAAAAAATTCATGATACCAAGAATAATAGAGAAAACTTTGCCATATTTTATGACTAAAATTAAATCTATTGAACTATATTTTTTCCCGAAAAATCTTGTTTTGCATTTGAAACATATGGTCCTGCACCAATTTCATAAATACACATCACTGGAGTATGATCTGATACAGAATAACCTCCAGTAGTAAAAATATTTTGTAATGCATTTGCTAAAATAGGACGTGCATATTTATTTTGCATTATCCAATCTAATGTTGTTCCAACTTGTATGTCCTCCTTAGGTTCACTAGGACGTTGAGGATGTGTAATTGGAGTTGGTAATCGTAATTCAGCAAAACAATCAACATAACCAGCTTCACGTAAAATTCGTCGTGGATGATAATTTTCATTTAAATCACCCATAAATAATACAGCTATATGAGGATTATTAAATTTATCTATTAATTCATTTAGAGCATTTACAGTACGACGTGTTTGTTGTTTACGTAAATTAATATCTGTTTTACGTTCTTCTTCATGACCTTCCCAAGTATAATGTGCTGTAGCTACAAGTAATTCTTGTTGTTTTTCATTTTTATTTGTCGATATTTTAATTATTAATCGTACCCAAAATAAACGTCTTAATGATTCCATTATACCAATATCAATCATTCCATATTCTAACATATTAAACATATTTGAATTCCAATATATATTACCTTCATATTGCCAACCAGAAAAATCATCTTGTACAAATGTATGAGTTGGTAATGCTTCTATAAGAGTATCATGTAATAATGGATGTAATTCTTGAATACATAAAATATCCGGTGTAAATGTTGTCATACATTCAATTATTGGTAAACGACGTTGTGGCCAATTTATAGGATAACCATCTGTTTTACACATATTAAATGTCATTACTGATATACGAGAAATATTCATGGTTAGAAAATTGAAATGAATTTTAAGAAATTTTTCAAAAGATAATAAATAACAAAAGTATGAAATAGATAAGAAATACAAAAAAGAGATAAGGTATAAAAAAGAAGCAACCTAGAAATGTATATAATAATATTAAAATTATTTACTGAAAGTTGCAATGCGAGGACTGTTGAAAAACTCTACCTAATACATGAGCAAGAAATTTAGTCTTTAGTAAATAGATAAAGAAGAAAAATGCATGAGATTTTTTTGAAATTTATTATATAATAAAAAAATAAAAAAAATTTAATGATAAAAGAAAAATAATAAAATAATTCGTTATTTTTACAAATGATGCTGAGTTTAGTTCTAAATAAACTGATACAATTTCATCATTTTCATATGAAAATTTCATTGTTTGATTATTTTGTATTGATATAGAAAAAATAACTAAATTTGTTGTAAATTTTTCTCGATAATCATTTGATAATGTTATTACATCCATTCCAGATGTTTCATTAATAAATGTTAGATTTTTTTCAATACCATTATTACTTAATAATTTCAATATATCATATATTTGTAAATGTATACTAATTGGATTAGATATAAAACTTTTAATAGTATAATTCATTTGAATTGTTTCATTATATGATATAATATATGGTTGATTTATTAATTCAATTGAAAATATTGTTGGTGAAATAAGTTGTTTTTCAATACGTTGAATTTTAGTATTATCAGATAATGTTATAATTGTTTGAATTCGAAATTGTTGTTGAGGAATACGAATTTTTGTTAATATTCCAAATTGATTTGATTGAATAGATAAATAATTTGCTAGAATATTTCCTAATTGATCAATAAGTGATATATTAACATTATTAAATATAAGATTTTCACATGTTGTTAAAATAAATAAATTTGAATTTATAATAGGTTCTGTAGTTAATTGAGTATAACCACTACTATCCGTATTAGCTTCTAATTCTTTTTGTAAAGTAGATGAACAAATAATATTTGTTTTACCTTGAATTTGAATATTATAATTAAATTTTTGAGAGGATTTTAATATTGTTAAACGCCATGCACCAATATTTGGTTGTAATATTTTCCACATATATAAATGTTTTGTATTAATAACATCTTGTGTAAGTGAATATAATGAATTATCCGGTTTATATAATATTATTTGATTGATATCAGTTATTTCACCTAAAAATAAATCGAATTTTAATAAGAAAAAATTTTTTTTTTTCTCCTTACCCATCGATGATATATCTAAATGAAGTTCATTGATAGATGAATCAACATGAAATACAATTGATGCTGAAGTAGATTTAAACATAAATAAAGATTGTAATTTCGTCCATTCTAATCTTCGAAGAATAAATTCTGAAATAACTATTTGATCTGTAGCACTAATAGGATAAGTAAGACCACCACTAATTGATGCTAAATCTATATCATTATTACTACCATCTAATGGATCAATAATATCAGATTGAATTTTAAATAAACGTAATTTCATTTGTTGACCCATAAATGAATAAATAACTGCTCGTTTACTTCGAAGTAAAGCACGTGCTTGATGTTTTAAATAAGCATCTCGAGCTGGTGAATCTGTAAATGTATAAAATACGGATTCAAATTCACATTGTTTTAAACCTTCAATAAGACTATGATAATACATTTCACCTATAATTGTTGAATTTTTTCTTTCACATGAATTTAATTTTTTAATAGCATCAATTAAATCTTTTGGATTTTGTGAATTAACAATAAGTTTAGCATTATTACTATTAAATGATATTAAGATATAATTATGTGGAGCAAATTCTAATTGATCATATTGATTAACAATATTAATTGAAATATTTTTAGCTAATTCAACATAATCAGCCATTGAACATGCTGTATCAATTGATATAATAAGACTATTTAAATTTTTTTTTAATGTTAAAAATAAACTAAAAGCATCATCACCAATTTGTTTTCGTAATTGATTAAGAATATTAATTGTAGCTTGATATGCCATATTAGCTGCTCGATAATGTAAATGACCATGATTAGAATCTAATTTATCTTTATTAATTCCACCTATTGGTTCATCATTTTGTGAACCATCAAGAATACCACCATGTGAACATTTTCCTTTTGGTTTTTTTTTATTAAATAAATTAAAACCAATTGGTATAAAATAACCAGTTGTAAGTAATTTTTTTTTTTGAATATTTTCATCTAAATTTGAATTTATTTGACATTCTTGACCTTGACAATTATTACATGTTCTCATATCAATTGATGCATATTCATCTGTTCGAAATATTCGTTGACCAAGAACTTCACTTGGTATTTTATAATCAAGTTCAATAAAATTTGAATGACTATAAAAATCCTTTAAATTTAATAGTTTAATATAAATATAAATCTAATAATTAACTTACTTGTATTGTATGTAACATTTCACCAAATGTTCGACGTGATTGATCATAATTATCTACTTTTTGAATATTATCTAATATTGATTGATATCTTTTCATAACTAATTTTGATCCACCAATAAATCGTTCACTATCAAAATGACTATCAGCTTTATGTATTTCTTTTAAATCAGTTTTTGTATTTGATGATGCAATTGTTCGAATTGTTGTTGCAAATTGCCATGGATTAATACCCATATTTTGAGAATTTTTTAAAATATTTACAATATCATTTATAATATCACCTTGACATTGTCCATTTGTTTCATTAAATTTCAATTCTAAATATGTTGTATCAATCTTATACGTTGATTTTATATGATCAATAGTAACACGACAAAGTGCACAAACAGTTATACTATAATGTGTAGTATCTCGATCTGCTTGACGATCAGATCTTAATTCAAGAAAACCAGCACCAAATCCATCACTAATATTCAATGAAAGTAATAAACATAAAAAACTGTATAGTAACATAATTCAATAATACGAAATAATGAATTTTATAATGCCATGTGTATGATAAATTTATGTTAATTTATACGTTATCTTAAATAAATATACTTAGTATACATTACATCTTTTATAGGAAGCAAAAATTACCTTGTATCGAATTACTGAAAAAGATATAGGTAAGTTTTATAATATTTTGAAAAACATGTTTATCACATGATGACGTAGAATCTGTGTTTATATCGATAATAGCAACATCATAAAGTATTTCTTTGAGAAATCAAAAGAACTCTCCGAATGCAACCGATTGTTTTCACCCTATCAATGTTAAATATATCACTTTCTGATGGTGGGACAGAATTGATTCGATAAATCACTTCTTTTAACAAGAATTTAAACAGACAACCAATGCTTTTCAAAAGAACTGATGGGAGAGAACCTATCGGGATGATAAAAAATTTTTGAAATTCAAACTACCTTCGTCTTGCAGATCTTAGTGAGTAGTTGTGAACATCAGTTTATTAATGAATAAAAAAATGACACACAATGAAAAAGGAAACAGCATTATATATACTCCCTTGTAATATGCACATGATTCACAAATCCCAATGACGCAGAAATTCTGGCTATGAGTATATCACATAGAAGTGACACATCATGGCTGAAGGTCATGACACCTCCCCCTATTGACAAAGAGCTCGTAAAAAAGAAGAAAAGGGGAGGATTAAAGGAAAAGAAAAAAAATGAAAAAAACAAAATGTGAGGGTTCGAATTACTGCGGAACATCGGATAATGGTAAGAAGTAAGACGAGTAGATGAGAAAAACAACAGGAGATGTGAAGCACTTAAAAATCGTTGAATATCATCATGCAGAATAAAATAATATAATTAGTGGCGTAGCGATCGAGGGGGAAGGCACGGGGTTGCAATGTCTCCTCCCTGCAAATTTTTGCAAATGGAGAGCTGTAGGGTTTGTTTTGGAAGGAGTTTTATGGTACGAGACAAGGTTAAAAATCATTGATCCCATGACAATAAACATTTTTCAACGAAAACTGAATGTTCGAATGAAGGAAACTCAACTTTTATTATGGGTGCTCTATAAGTAATTCCATTAGCTTTAAAGAATGGATGACTTTTGTATTTTTGAATTTTCCAAAATTTTCGGTAGTTTGCTTCTAAAAGATACTAATTTTTCCACCAGATCGTAGTCGGTAAAACCATTGAAAAGCTCTGCAAGTTTCATACAATGTTACTTATCTTCAAAGTTTAGGCACATACGAATCGTATGAACGTACAAATTTTGTGAATAAATGGATAAAGTACTCAGCATTCTGTGTCGAGATCTGTTTTGATGAAATTTTCGGAAAAAGTAACAGCTTTTGGTGACATTCTTACGCATCCTGTACGGAAATTTCTATTAGAACACTAGAATCTTGTGCGAAAATCTGATCAAAGTCGATGTGGAAAAAAGAAAAGATGAATAGTTTGTTCCATTTATTCATATAATTCGTCCTTTTTGAGTTCTCTGTCTGCATGGAAAAACTGTTTACTAGAGGTTTGCAGGTTGAACAATTTTCACAATCTCTAACCTACCCTGTCTTGCATTTTTTGATGTTATAGAAAAATTTGAACTTTTATATAGATTTTCTATGCAATTTCATTCAATTTATTTTAAATTATCAAGTAAACTAAATCAATACTACATATCTCGAAAATTTTCAATCATTAATATATCGTCTACAATATCTGGATTTAATGATTATACCAGATGAATATAAAAAGATTAATTATGATGTTAATGGTAACAATTCAAAAATAAATTCATGATTTTAATTATGGTTCATAAACGAGTAAATGATGATGTTAATAGAAAAAAAAAGATAAAATTCAAATTTAAAAAACTGAATGTGCATCTCAATAGCTATATACATGTTATGGCCGAAATTGGACTGAATTTCAATTTCAACTATAATATATATATAAAGGATAAATTAGCGACACTTCAATTTCTATTGGATATCTATGCAACCAATCTAAGTATATTTTCAGTTTACTTTCATTACCTTTTTCTATATGATTTTACCAAAGATGTCAAAAATGCTTGACCCTTTGAGGACCGAGTTTTTTTCTATAAAATAAAGGACGCTGCAGCATCAGAATCAGTTACAATCAGAGAAGTGTTAACTATCGTTATTATAATACTTGTTCTTATTGCAACGACACAAATAGAGAATTCAAAGATAGAAAAAGAAATAAAACGCTCGAAAAATCTACTCAAAAAATCTAAAAACATTCGTTTGTACTAGAATTTCCATAGCCGTACATATACGGCCATGGTCCCCAAAAGATTAATGTATAAAATTTGTCACAGGTTGACAGATTATCTACAACCTGCAGGGCTCTAATGCACCATTTTGAAGATCAGTTTATTGATGAACCAAAAAAAACACACAATGGAAAAAAAAACGGCACTATATTTACTCCCTTGTCATATGCACATGAATCAGAAATTCTGGTCATGATTATATTACATGGAAATGACGCTCATCGTGGCTGAAGGCCATGATAGTAGTGAAATACTTTAATTTGGTGCATCTCCTCAACGTTTTATGATGGAGTTTCGAATATTGCAAGTTTTCCGCGAAAAGCATAATTTTTCACTCAAACTGTGTTCGATAAAAATGATATTTTTTGCTGTGATCCCTAGTCATGATGGTTGCGACTTGCTGAAAATTTAGGATTGATAGGTCAATTTTCTCAGTAATTTTCGAGAATTTTTCAAAATCATTAAAATTTGATGTTATTATATGTGACTTTTCACTAAGGTGACACTAATTAGAAAGCGAATATTTTGAGTATAAAAAGACATAGGTATTACGTAATTGCATTATAAAATTCGGACTCATTTGGGTGTTTATAAACGAAATTCTACAAAGTACTAATATGTCGGAACACTGTTCTGAGTGATTTTCGAAATAATTATTTTTATATTATCCGTAACGTATTATTGGCTCATAGATAGGAACACACATGTGATTATGGATGGGCGAGTGGAGTCTAATAACATTTGGATATCAATATCATCGAGGATCACTCGGTCATAAACGCGACATGCTATGATCTTGTACTCATGATTTGAAGAAAATATCGAGAAGTTGAACTTTTAGAAGAGCATCGAAAACGATCAAATTGAAATATTCGTGAAAAATTTGGATTTTTTTCTTCGGTATATTAAAAAAAAGACGTATTATGAGAATGTATATATTAATTTCAAAATTTTTATCGGAGAGTGGGTGATAAATCGCTTCTTTTTAGTTAGACTGACTGATAAAAAAAAATATCAGTGCATATGAACAGATGCAGATGTTTTTCACAGTGCAACGGTTATAAAAGTCGATACAAATACTAGATCATTTACACATTTTCGAGTGTTATATTTAATATGCGTTGCTATCTTTTTGCTGCTTTTCTCCTGATATTTACTATCAGTTATGTTTATTCTAATCAAATTGGACCGGGAAACATATGTTTAACATGCTGTGGAAAACCTCCATGTTGCAATTGTTGTGGTTTACCTGGATGTGGTGATAAAATCAATCTAACAAATATTGATGTGGATATTAAACCAATCGTAGACAAACCCATCCGTCCTCAAATGTGTCTCATGTGTTGTGGAAAACCGCCTTGCTGTAATAGATGTGGTCTTGATATTAGTCTTTCCTAAATAAAATATTATTAAAATGATTGGTTTTTTTTGTTGATTCTTTGATCATATCCAAAAAAACTATCGATACATTCCAAAGTGTGTATTTGAGAGTAGGGTGGAGCCAAGGATTCTTATCTAAAGGACTCAGACCCTTAACTCTCAAAATGTTAACAGTAACAGATATAGTAAACGCGCTTTTATTCGTTAAGAATGCTGCTTAGTTCGTATGATTATACAGTGTTGACAATTGTATGTAAATAAGGTGGATACTTTTATTTGTAAAACCTTAAATGCAATTTAATACAATAAAATTCTACAGTTCTTGCAGTTACTTGAAAATTTATCTATCACTCGTTTATAATCGATATCGAAGTCACATTCAACGGCAAGTACTGTCAAGTCGCTTAAACGTTGATCAGTCATTGAATTTCGCAGTTCATTTTTTATAATCTTCATCCTCGAAAATAATCCCTTACAAGTAACTTGAGATAGTGGGATTGTTATTGCACTTTTAATCATTCGTGGTTTGTAGAAATGTGTCGAATATGGGAATTATTTCACTTAAAAATTCAATCATGTCATTAATCGTTTTTAATTGAAGCATAGATTCAATCACAGTAAATTCATTTTTTAATGCACTTAACTCTGTATCAACATGACGACTAAACTCCTCTATGTCATCGAGATTCAAACAATTTTTATTTTCTGGTTAAACTATAGAAACATTTTTCATTAATGATAACGTTCTAGATGAAACTCTATCGTTGAGCTCTACTAACACACAATCGACTAGGAAAAAATAGGTTCAGTTCATAAAATCTGTTGATGATGATACAATTTCGCGTTGACCAACTATTAAATCAATGATAAATGCTTCAAATCGAGCTGGAACTTTTGTTACATAATGTGATCGATACTGTTGTATGAAGTCAATTTCATTAGTATATCACAAAATTCTTTCGTTTTATTATAAACTTGTTGAAATGATTATTCATTTCGAAAATCTTTTGTTTGTTGAATAATTGATATAATCAAATTTTCATCAAGTACATAATCCAAAGAAGGACCTTGGGGGAAAAAATTATATCTTTTGTCATTTCAGAAGGACAATAACGATCTCACTCTTCTATTATAAATTTTCTAAAAACTTTTTAAAAAACTCTGAAAGAGCTCAGCTCTCTCCAGCCCCCCTATTGGCGCCGCCCCTGTGTATATATAGCCAATCCATTTGACACAATAGGTTTAGGTGACAGTAATATTACTGTACTAATAATTTTATAATAAATTGTGTAATAAATGCCAAAAGATTTCTTGAAAAGTCATAAAATTGTCTTCCGTTTCAAGATGGATCGCTAATGAGCAACAATCATTGAAGTGGTAAATTTTTGCATAACTTCTTTACATTAGTTAGAGCAAAGCCAGAAAACTTCGTGATTTCCCTCAAGTTTTGCGATATTTTTAACGCTGAAACTATTCATAACTCTTGCGAAGAACTCAAAGTTTGAAATAATCTGGCTATAGTTAGAGAATTCAAATCAGTAATTTATACTGCATTGTCTAATCTCAAAGAATACGAGTGACATAAAATTTACTTAATATCTTGAAGAAAAAATGCATATCAGTGGACGTGGATTCTTTGATAATGTAATATTAACGCTTGCTGCTCCATTTTATATTCAGTACAATGTGCAGTATATGTGAAATATTGTATCCGATAAACTATGTACTTTACTGCGAGAGTATAGTTCTCGGCGTTATTGACGGTGAAGCATGATCAAAAAATAAATTAATCAAAGTGAAATTGTAGGTTAGATCATTCGTCCATCTAACCGCCTAGCAGGTGCAGTCATGAAACAATCAATTTCAAATATTTCAACAAACGCCAACATAATTATGTGAACTAGTTATTCTCATATAATTATACAATCGATATTTATGTACGTGAGAAAATATATACACACATTACTGCAAATATGTCTGATATATGTAAATGATTAAAGATTTTCTTATATATGATGTAGCTAGATTAGCAAGAATTAATACATGCAATATGGGGATTAAAACGTTTTATCAGTCAAGCGTAATAATTTAAGATAGTATTTGTTCGATAATCAAAGTATTTGTTATAATTCAGTAAAGTTAACTTTATAATTCGTTGCCCATTAGACTTCTCTGTTCTTTGATATTCATAGAGATTGTAGCAAGAAAATAATATTTCTTCTTCACCAGGATACTTTGTATGTTTTGGTTGAATCTCCATACAAAATGTTGACCATTCTGGTGTAATATCAATGTGAAATAATGTATTCTTGTCTTTGAATGGCATTAATTTCGATGTGGATGTGAAACTTGGAATGAAAAAGATATTTTTCGTTTCATAGGATTGAATTTCACTCGGTGACATGTCTGCACCTATTCAAAAAAAAACTATGTTGTACTGGAATGTTTTGACAACTATAAAAGTTCTAACCTCGAAATACAATACCAGAGAAATTCATTGGTGACATACCAATAGAATATTTCAACTGTTTGATGTATGTTCCATAAGATTTTAGTTTAGGTGAATCTGATGCTAATGCCATATTGACTTCAGTACAATACCAATTTGGACCTGACGTGTATTTCCAAATACAATCTGTCATGTTAGGAGGTTTTTCCACATCGGATAACCATCCAATACAATATTTGCGATAATATGAACCTTTTTTATGCACTGGATAAAAATTGACTACTTGATCTGATATGGACATGTTCTTCATCGACATAGGTAACTGTTCAGGATCTGGAAATTGTGTTGATACAGGCAGAAGTTCAATAAAATCTGGATTAGGATAATAGTTTGAATGCGACGTGATAGAATGAGAATGTGGTTTTTTCAAGGTCAAACCCGTATTTCGATGCTCATAGTTGTTTGTCGCTAATGAATATTTGTCTTCAGAATCCTGATCGAACCATTTATATGAGTTATGATAGCTGGATGAATGTGAATGAGTAGATTGCGAACTCGATTTATATGAGCTATCATCTTTGCTTGATGAGGTACCGTAACCCGATGAAGACGGTACAGCAGCTTGGTAGCTTGGATTGATTGTCGAAGACATATTATTACATGTTGGTACAGAAATTTGGTAGCTTGAATTACTTGATGAACATGCTCCATAATTCTTAGTTTCAGCTGCAGAAATATTAGGTTGTTAACAAAGTTCTTGCGTTTTTTTTGAGAATGTTCTAGAACATTCGAGAAAGTTCTAGAAGTTTCCATATTAAGGGTATATATAGGGAGTGTGAATGTCTTTCGAATGATAATAAAGTCATCGATATGGACACTGATCATGAACTGAAAATGAATCTTTCTCGTAAAGAGATTCGGGTGCTTTTACTTCATGAATTCTGTCTTGGTCACAAAGCAACGGAGGCAGCCAACAACATATGCAGCACGATGGGGGAAGATGTACTCTCTACTCGTACGGCACAACATTGGTTCAATCGCTTTAAGAACGGTAACTTAGAACTCGACGATTTACCTCGGTCTGGTAGACCATTGGAAGTGGATGTGGATCTCTTAAAGCAGCTTATCGAACAAGATCCTCGATTGACTTTACGGTGCATAGCAGAGCACCTTGGGTGCTCTTATGTTGCAGTGGAAAAACATCTGATCGAATTAGGCAAGACATGGAAATATGGAGTTTGGATACCCCACGAGTTATCACCACATCAGCTACAACACCGGGTTGATGCTTGTATGGATTTAATGACATCTCACCGCAACTACCAATGGCTTCGCAATCTTATCACTGGTGATGAGAAGTGGGTGTTATATATTAACTACACGCACAGACGCCAGTGGCTTAGCACTGGTCAGACAGGCGTAGCAACACCTAAGCCTGATCTGCATCCCAAGAAGGTGATGCTGAGCGTCTGGTGGGGTGTCAATGGGATTATTCACTGGGAAATTCTTCCAAATGGTTGTACCATCACTGCTGATCTCTACTGTCAACAATTGGACCGGGTTGCCGAAAAACTCAAGGGAAAGCAGGATCGAATCCACTATTTGCATGACAATGCCCGACCCCATGTTGCAAAGTCGACCTGCGAAAAATTATTGAAGCTCGGATGGATTACCGTTCCTCATCCACCTTATTCTCCTGACTTGGCACCAACAGACTACCATTTGTTTCGTTCTCTCTCTCATCATTTGACTGAGAAAAAATTCGACAACGAGAACGACCTAAAAATGGATATCGCCAACTTCTTTGATCAAAAATCCAAGGACTTCTACGAACGCGGGATCCTGTCTTTACCAAAACGTTGGCAACAAGTCATAGATACTAGTGGTACATATATAACTGAAAGCTAGTTGTATTGTTGAAGTTAAAAAATAAAAATAAAATTTTGAAAAAAAACGCAAAAACTTTGTTAGCAACCTAATATTAGATAAACCACCAAAAAGACCATGTTCGCTTAATTTTCCCCACATCGTTATATTATTCCTACAACTTATTTTGAATTTCATTCATTTAGTAAAAAGTTAGCAAGTTAACATAAGCTCACGATTAGAGAAAAACAATTGCTCTCATCAACTTGTTGAAATTATTCTTTTTCTTATACTGAATCGCTAACATTGAACAATAAACCTCAGAAATAGATAATGTTTCTATGTATCATAAGCTACAGACGTTAATGAACTCGATCTTCATTGATCCAAATGCTAGTAACAATCATATTTAGTTCAATATCTCGGACTCATTCGCGATCTTAAGTATAGTCTGCATTTGTTTGTTGCAAATAAACATTTTGTAGTTAATAAAATAAGAAAAGAATGTTATCGTGTTCTCACAATTTACTTTTTTTATAGTGTAAAAAATCGCTCATGCTCGGTTTTATCTAATTTTTAGAACAAAAAGTGCAATTAAAAAAGAACCCGTCGTTTGTAAGCTGTAGGAGTTTTCATACCGTGTCTAATGATGTATTTGGTTCTCTAACAAAAATGTATTAAGTGATGAAAAAATGAAATAAAACACCACCATTCATATATAAGATAGTATTTACCGTTTCTATCTTTTTGTTTGTCATCATTAGATTCTCTATTATCAACAATATAGTTTCTTTTCTACATACCTATATTAATGAAGTTTGAAAAGAAAATAATCAACTCAAAAATAAAGCTTATATACTTTTGCTTGTTTTTCGTTCTTATGTCAACTGTAAAAGAAATATATTTTATGACCTTATATTATCTTTCCAACCACCGCGTAGGAAGAGACAAAAAGTCGAGTAACTGAGCTACCGTTACTACTAATAGATAACAAATTTTAAAGATTTCTCTTGCAAAGTGAAGGGTGAGCGTGTGAAATATAGGTATTGATGATGTCAGAATTTCCTTAAATTTTCATAGCTATAATCAATGACTTCAACTCTCGCTATCGGCTTGTCCAAATGTAATGCTTTGATGTGTTTGACTTTTTTTATTATCTCTGAAACTACGCGAGCTAGAAAGTTCACTCAAACGCCATTTAACGCAGCTTGTCAAACTGTATTTATGTCATAAAAACGCCTTTTTTCGCTATAAGCCTTGACCTGCGTGAACGAGTTTTCAGTGACGTAGTGCTGTGACATAAAAAAGATTCTTTTTCTTCCGAGTCGCTAATAAAACTGTAATTTCTTGTGGAAATATTTGCCCAAATGAAACACTTCTAGAGCCAGTTTTGTAGAGCTTTGAACGGGTTTTTAAATACTAAAGAAATTTTCTGTAAACTAATTTTGCTTACATACAAATACAAAAAAACACACGTGACGCTGCAGCATAGATTTTTGTCCATCGCTTCTCAGGTACTGAACATGGTCACAATGGTTTGATTTTTATAAGTGTTAGTCTTTTCTGTAGAATTAACCGTTCTACACAAGAACGAGACTGATACATCGATATGAAAGCTCACAAAAATGTATTAGACTAGAAACCCTATAAGAATCTACAAACTGTCCCAAGTCATGAAAGACGAAACTAAAGAAGTCATTATGTAGAGAATGAAATTCTGCATCAAATGGTATGTTCCTCAGGTTCTTTGGATAAGTTTGAGAAAAATATCGGTTTGATATTTTTATCCAACGATTTTCTGTAAACTTTGAGATTACTCAAGCAAATGTAATAATAAGTGAATGAAGGACATAACAAGTGATTAAAGCTGAACGATACAGTGGCGCTGAAAATTGATCATATACTTCACACAAAATGAAATCGATGTTGAACAATTCATATCTTTTGTGCTTCATCCTTATGAAAGAGAAGGTGTATTTTCCAAATATTTCAATTAGATTTTCACTTAAAACTTTTAAAGAGTGTGTCTTATCGTTCAGAAGAATAAAACACAAAGGATATTAATTGTTCAAAATTTATTTAATTTTTTATGAAGCATATGATCAATTTTTAGCGCTACTGTATGTTTATATAGTCGAAAATCGAAGATTTTTGGAGGAGTTACAAAATATCTATCTTTCTTTGAAGTAAATATGAAAATTACAATGCATGAATTTTAGTAAATATTAGAAATTGTAAGTATACATCGACGATTCTTATTAATGTTTAATAAGAATGAAAACTGGAGAATGAAATTGATCGTAATTGAATGAATTGATTGTGTCATGTATATATTTGTTCTGGAGTATCATTGTAGACAAAATGACTCATGAAGTGACAAATCTCAACTTGTTACTAGTTTAAAAGGTTGCATGTCAGAATTTTCAAAATTTCAAATTGTTGAAATTTTCAAAATATTAAACTTTTCAAAATCTGAAATTTCGATGAATACTAACTTAAGTTAAGGTGTTGGAAAATTTGCGAGCTTATAGGAAAAACTACGTCTTTTTTTCTCATGCTGATTGACAACATAAGACATCAGATATATAGTCTCATACAGAGGAAAACTAAGCAGCTGATCACATACCAGATATTTACTTTTCTATGAAAATTTCAAATTTTTTAACGTAAAATGTATAAATCAAGTGTAGTCATCTATATCTATCTAGGAAAATTTAACAGATAACCAGACGCTAGACATTGACTTTGATGTAATCATCTAAATGAAGAGGGGATGGTTTATCAATGAAAAAATGTCAAAGAAAAAGCATGTGATAGTTTTCTTTGCGCACCATTCCACCAGCAATTGCTCGCCACTTCCTTTCCTTCGTTTAAAAAAAACGAATATCTGTTAATCCAGCTCTCTGCTAAAGTTTCCAATCTAGGCGTATACCATCAAATTGAATTTATTCGTTGCATTTTAAAGTTTGAAACTTTCATACAAAAGTAAATATCTGACATATGCTTATCTGCGAAAATTTCCAACATAGGCGTACAGGACTATATCACATTTATTCATTGTGCTTGAAAGTTTGAAACTTTCATACGAAAGTAAATATCTAATATCTGGTTATCTGTGAAAGTTTCCAACTTAGTAGTAGATAGTTATACTTAACTCATGGATTACACATTAGAATTTAAAAGGTGCATAGAGAAGGAAGTGAGTAGCGCTTGTTGTGGTATTATACTTTTTGTTTTTCCGAAAACTATGTTGTTGAGTTTCATAGTAGTAGGAAATACGAGGGAAGTGTCTTTCGATAGGAACTGGTAGCAGTTTGAGATTTGTGACGTCCTTAAAAGACTAAGATGAATGTCTCACGATTAGCAATGAATGGGAAATATTGTTGACATACTGTATCAAATTTTCGTTTAAATATGGAATAAAACTGAAAACGATAGATTCGATGCTGCTTATGCAAAAAAAGATTGAAATCTCAAAGTGTATGAAAAATATCAATATCATCTGGATAATCGAATAGATCATTTAAAATCTTGTTCGGTAATAATTTTAGAACCATTGAGAATCTCTCTTTATTTACAGTTGATTGTGACGTCTGATAGTTTTTTCTTGTTTCGTGTGACACGATGTAAAAGGAGTGCTGAAATATAAATTTTTTTTAGTTTGGTTTTGATGGAAGAAAAAGACAAAATGCAACTTCATTTAATCAACTTCAATTATCTTTTTGTTTAAGATATTCGTTTTGTTTCTTTGGAGATTCTTGATCGAGTTTTGTTCATTTCCCATTATATTCATCAATTTATTCTGCAAGTTCAATCAATTGAACTTTGTTTATTGGAATAATATTGTCTGCCTTCTCATTTTGAGGATTTGAATAGATATTGGAATTATACCATATGGCGACAACTTTTTAAGACCACAAAGAAATAACTTGAGCATACACATTATAAAATGTTTCAGTGCCATAGATTGTAGCGCTTGTTGGCAAAAGATAGATTGAGCAACAGAGGATAATGCAGGATCGGAGAGTTCATTTGTTTTATTACAATTATCAAAGGTTTAAAATTTTGCACTATTATTAAGTGAAACTATGATTAGGTTTCATTTGGAAGCGCTGAAATGATTGGTTGTTTTATTTCTAATGGATCTTTAGATTTTCTGACTCATCTCTATTCATAGAAAAATTTCGAAATTACAATCATTTATATGCATTCGTCTAGTATAGTGTGCATTTTCTTTTGCAAAGCACATTTGTGTGATAGACGATTTTGATCGATTTTTTCATCGTTGACATGTTTTTTGATTATTGAGTGATTATTTCTTAGTTCTTTGTAGATCAATTGTATTTCAAATACATTACCATTTTATCTTCTTTTTTGAACGACAATCAAACGAAGTCCAACGTAAACGACTGCGAAACGACATCTCCTTCCAAGTTTGTATTGTTTCTTGCATATTTTTATCTAACTTGTTAGAAGAGAAAGGCACATTGCGTGAAAAATTAACTTTCCGTTCTTAATAAGATGTCTATAATACTTGCCTAAGTAAAGGTATAAGTATAAAATAATAGGTTTTCCATGAATACTTTTAAAGTCATATCTAATAACTAACAAGTCTTTATAGTTCCCTAATGAGAAAGTTGATTTTTGAAAGACTTACATATTAAATCGTTGATATTTAATTTTAGGAGTAGTGCTCATCAGAATACGAGTACAAACATTCTTTCACGGGAACATAATAAGATCAAACCATGTTTGCCGCGAGATGTAACTACCCTGAGTCGCTTGACAGAAGTGGTCGAACAGTTCGAGGAGTTGAAATTAGGAGAATCACTTTTACGTGGTATCTATGACTATGGTTTTGAACGTCCTTCGGCTGTGCAACAACGTGCTCTCAAGCCATGTATTTCGGGTTTGTTTTCTGTTATTTCTTTAAAAATGGAATTCATTGGATAAATATTTATTTTTCGTAAAGGCTACGATGTGATTGTGGAAGCACGTTCAGGTATAGGCAAAACGATGACACATATCATTGGAGTTTTACAACAACTCGACGTGAACTGCAAAGATTGTCAAGCATTAATTTTGGTACCAGCACGTGTACTCGCTCAAGAGGTAGAATTTTCTCTATTATATCATCAATTTTTTGATTCTGTTTGTAATTTAGATTCATAGAATAGTTTTATCAGTAGGTAAATATATGAATGTGACATGTGATGCTTGTATTGGTGGTGTTACTGTTCGTGAGAGGATGAAGCGTCTTGAAGAAGGTGTTCAAGTTGTTATTAGCACACCTGGTCGAATCTATGATATATTGCAGAGAAAAGCACTTCGTATATGATTTAGGCCTTATATGTGTCGGTTTTTTATTTTCTTTCGCATCGTAGGTAAGGAAAATATTAAAATGTTTATATTGGATGAAGCTGATGAGCTCTTATCTCGTGGTTTCAATGAGCAAATTCATGATGTATTTATGACGCTGCCAAATAATGCTCAGGTTATTGTTCTATCAGCTACGATGCCTCCTGAATTACTTGAAATCACAGCTAAATTTATGAATGATCCTGTAGAAATCCATATCAAGAGAGAAGAACGAACACTCGAAGGTATTCGTCAATTTTATGTCAATGTTGAACGTGAGGTAGATAAACATATTTATCATTTTATGATGATGAACTCATACAGAATTGTTTTTATTCAGGAGCGGAAATTAGATAAATTATATGATTTATTTGATACATTAACGATCACACAAACTATCATCTTCTGTAATACATACGAAAAGATCGATTGGTTAACTGAAAAACTACGTGCACGTAATTTAACTGTATCTACTCTGGTTAGTTTCACAATGATAATTTTAAAATACATAATTGTTAAGTCATACATTGAAATACGAATTGATTTTATTTTTATTATAGCATTTTTATATGGATGTAGAACAACGTAATGGTGCTATGAAAGAATTTCGAATGGGTTCTAGTAAAATCTTAGTAACAACAGATATGTTTGAAGATAATACTAATATTCCACAAGTTAGTCTTTTTATTAATTATGAACTACCATCTAGTTATGAAAACTATCTTTATCGGTAAGAATTAATAATATTGAAAGAAAATAAAATTTTCTTTTTTTGGTTAAGTATTGGACGTAGTGGTGCATTTGGTCGAAACGGTGTGGCTATCAATTTCATTACCACTGATGAACAAGAAACACTATGCCATATTAAACATTATTATAATACACAAATCGACGAGCTGCCCATAAATATTGCCGATTTGATTTAAAAGAGAGACTTCTATTACTTATTCTTTGCATTGATACAAACACGACTGTGCGATTATCATTTTTTTTTCTAATCTTCTATATCTATTGTAACGATATGAAAAATCAACTCCTAATTAAAATTACTTTCTGATTTTGATCTGAAATAAAGATGAGTGCCACAAGAATATGTCATTATAGTCAAGACATTCTCTCTACTGAAAGGAAGGTATACGCCGAGTGAGTTAGTTGCGTTCATTCGTTCGTTTGTTTGTCCGTTCGCTCATTATTGGCATTCACTTTTCTATTATTATGCATATATTATATAAGGGTTGACCGAAGGGTAATCGTGATCAAGGAATCCGCATCTAGTGTTAGTTTTTTAAAATTTTTTTATGGGTCAATTTTTTTAGACAAAGAACCACTTTTCTACAAAAAAAAAATTATCATAAGAGTTGACCGAAGAGTAATCGAGGATGAGGAATTCGAATCTGAAGTCAGTTTCATAAAAAATTTTTGAAGTTCAATTTTTTGAACAAACAACAAATTTTTAACAAAGAGCGTTTGTTTTTATGAAGTTTGGTCAAAGGCAGTTGGTGTCGAGTAACTTGAATTCGACTTTGGTTTTTTTAATTTTATAAATGAATGGCTTGACGATAGTTTAGAAACAAGATTTTTACGAGAAAGAGCTGAGGGGGTCTTTAGACGAGCATTACTTGTTCTTTTTTTACTGGGTTTATGGCAGGGTTTATGATGACTTCATAAATGAGAGAAACACTCTCAATCGATTTCTCAGTAGGTTGTTTGGACAAATTACTGAGAACTAATGGATTTTTGAAGTTGCCAAAAATAATGTATTTTGAGTATTCTCCCTATATTTTGAGACAATTGGAAAATGCCATATAGGCAGTTTTGTAGAGCAACTCAAGCTCTATCGATTGGTATATGACTTAACTTGATTAGAGGAAAATTTATATGGAAAAAAATTCAGAAAACAAAAAAGTTCAATTTTGCTCATTTTGCAGGGTCATTTTTGGATTGATATGGTTTCACATTCCTTAACTTTCTTAAAGCAAATCTTTAGACCATAATATTTTGGATTCATATATGGGTCAATAATGCCTAAGTTCCTATGAGATCAGATCCGAAATCCATTGACCCACATGTTCTGACCTTTATAGAAAAACCGTGGTTTTCTCGTGGAACGTCTCTTAAGAACAAAGAACTATGGACAGGAACGCTTTTTGAGTTTTCTTAGTCTCATCGACACCTATTTATAACCTAAAGATGAAGTCAAAAGTCTGAAAGTGGTTGGGACTGTTTCCTCGTAAGCCAAAACAGTCAATGTGATTGTTATTGATGGTATGAGCGTATTAACAAATAAACAAGAGCGTGATTTCAACCAAAGTCTCACATTTTTCTAAGAGGTAAAAAAAATTCAAGCATAAGAACTGTTAGTTTCCTACAGGATTCACATAACATTAGCATTAATTTATGGATCGTATTGTATTTTGAAGAATATGAAAGTAATTTTTAATTTTTATTTTTTTTCAAATACAATGCACAGATATAATTAATAACTCAGAGAAATTCTATGAAATATAACAAGCATCAGTTCAGATAAAAATAATTAAATAGATTGAATTTCCAATGTTGAGAAGATAGTTTCGCATTTTATGATAATGTGTTCGAATATCTTGAAAGTAATACAACAACTAAAACAACATATCAAGCATTATATTAAAGTACATAAATTCAATCATTTCGTAATTTAAATATTCCCTTGATAAAAAGCTTATAAATCATTGTTTCATGAAATTCTTTATTATATAACGTTGATGGTAGTATATGAAGAATTAAACTAAGCATTTGTGGGAGAAATGAAAAGAAATATGTAATTAATAAAACATATCTTTTCCATGATGTTGAAAATTCAGTACATGCCAAACTAAATGAAAGAATTATTTGAGGAAGAGTACCGAAAATATTAACAACAGGATTTAAATATAATTCTTTTTGTTTTTTGAATTGTTTTAATAGAATATTATTAGAAACGTTTGCGTTTTCATGTTTTGTTGTTCTTTGTCGTCTTCTTGCTATCATTACAATAAGACAACTAATTGATATAATTTGAATAATAAATGGTCCAAGACTATGAAAAAGTACAATAATACGATCATAAAGTAAAACATGTTTTTGTACAAAATTCATCACACATAATGTTGCATTATTTGAATCTTTTACAAGTGTATAATAAAATATTTCATGAATATGCATACAAAAAATAATCAAAATTGTGATTAAACTCAAGCGCATAGCTATTTTAGGCTTTTTCATTAAAGTAACTGATGGATAAATAACAAGATATACACGTTCGATACTTATTAAACTGAGTAACCAATATGTTGATCGAGTAGATACAGAGAGAAGATATGAAATAGTTTTACATGTAATAAGATTTATTGATTCGATATTATCAAGTGAATTACTTGAACTTATAAGAATATGTGTAATTTTGAGAAGAAGTAATAAAATTGAGCATTGGCTTAATATTGAAACAATAAGAAGATAATTTCCAGTACCAACTTTTCGTGTTGTGGGACGTTTAAAAGTAGAAAAACAACATATGTTATTGAATAGACCAATCAGAAAGATAATTAATGCAATAGATAAATAAACAAATCGAATTTTAAACAAATCTTGAACAATTAGTGAATCAAGAGTAGAACTAAATGCTAATGTACTTAACTCACAAACATGACCATAATAACATTTTGGACATATACACAAGAATTCTGGTTCTTTCGCTAAATTCACTGTTACATCTTGTACACAACGACCATTGGATAAACATTTTGAACAATTGTCCAAGGGCAGACTAAAACATTCTGCTCGAAAATCAGAAGTCGAGCAAATACAAAGATAATTGTTATCATGAAAACATTTTGGTGCCAAACTTGTATTACTTGGGCGACATAGGCGATGATATTTGAAAACAGTTGGGATATGTGGATCTGAAAGAAAGAATACAAAAGTTTTGATGGTTAAAATTAAAGTAAAATTGTTAAATTCCTACCATTTTTAATTGTTGTGAAACTATTGATAGCGGGACACGGATTTTCTAATGATGATATTGTATTAATGAATGTTGTATTTTGCTGGATAGCTAGAAGAAAATAAAATGGTTCCTGATCATATTTTTCATAGATTGTGAGAACAACAATTGACAGCTTATCGACATTTTCGTTATAGTATTGAAACAAGATTGGAAATGACGAATAAATTTGTTGAATTCGTGACTCAAGTGCAAATGTGGGTGAATGATTGTCATAATATCGAATAATTAATTTTAATGCATGATAAGTTATATTCAAAAGATGAATTTCCGTTAACTTCTTTTTATACTCACAATGACTTCCATAAAAATAATATGTGCATTGACATTCATATGCCTGTATACCAGTAGGATTGTATCTACTAAGACAAGTTCCATTGTTTGCACAAGGTTGTAAATGACATTCATTGTAATCAATATGACAAGTAGGTCCAAATCGATTAATTGGACAAATGCATAATGGATGATCTAGACCATTAATTATTTCTCGATATGTAGGTCTACAGATTGAATTTGGAGTACATCGGTATATACAAATGTTTGAAATATGTTCACAATTTTTACCATAAAAACCATTTTTACATTGACAGATGAACGATGTGTTAGTATTAAGAATGGGATGACAAGTTGAATTTGTTGAGCAAGTATTATTTAAACAAGCATTATTAAATGATTCGAATTGAAGAATCTTACTGAACCGGAAAGAAGGAAGAAAATCAAAATAAAATGGATAATTCCAAACAGCAATTAATTGAATACTTTCATCTTCTTTGAGTTCATAGGCTTCAAATTGAATATTATAAGGATGAAAATAGATAATATCATCACGACTAAAATATCGATTTCGTTTATGATTTAGATAATAATCAGATCGTGAATATATTAAATGAAATCTATGTTTTTGTAGTTTCATCGACGGATATATACGAAAATCAAATTCATCGATAACTTGATCATTAAAAAATAATAATGCTACTAGATTTAGTGTTTTATTTTGTATTCTATTGAGTTGAATAATAAAATTAATTCGATCACTGTAAAATTCACAATGAATACCATAATAACTTGGTGGACATAAGCAAACAATGTTATTTAATTGTCGAACAGCAACACCACGGTTACATGCGAAAACTATTTTGTCATCAAACGTCGCTAATGACAGTCGTCGGTTAATAATGAGCGATGGATTTGGTCTAATGATTAATGGTCTTAAAAAATCAGCGAGTGCACGAAACCTTATAATATGCACAACTACATAATAATCACACCAATATTCATCTTCACCCTGACTACATTCAGCACGAAGGTTACATTTCACATTCTTTTTACATGTTCCATCGAGACAAAGAAATTCTTCTTCTTTTGAACAAAAGTTATTCGATATACCTCGTCGATAGAAACAAATAGGTTCATCACCCAAACAACGTTTTTTGCATAGCAGATTGTATGGAATACACTCCAAAACTTTCGAATTTGGACAACGAAATTCAAAATGTTGCATTGACATATTATTGAAACAAGATGTTTGAATGTTACGTTCATCTAAACCTCCATAACAATCAATAACACTATCTCCAATCTTTGATAATGGAATGCAAGGACGATTTGTATTAATATCAGTAGGATCGAATACATTGGCCAATAAACATGGATATTCTATCGAACGATTACATATTGTATAGAAAGGTTGTTGATATTCAGGATATCTAGTGATACATTTCATAGGTAGAGTAGTAAGATTTAAAAAATGTCTATTATGAGCCGAAAAATGATCAATAGCAAATAAGCCATGTTCATCAGATGCATCCGAACAATCCCATACTCCATCACATAGTGTATTGACAGAAATACATTGTCCAGTCAAACATTGATATTCGTTTGATGAACACACCCATTGCTGACAGTTGATAGGCAATTCGTCTATTTTTGAAGTTGTATCCCAAAATGTATCACAATAATAAACGAAAGGGACGGCAGGTTGTGAGTATGCAATTTTTTCATGATTACGAATATAATTACGAAGATCAATGCAACCTAATTTATCTGCAATCGAGCATTTTAAAGAAGATACTGGCTTACCAGTTCCATAAAGATAAACATCATGATAATTAGTACATACAGAATTACCAAAGTATAATTCTTTGACTAAATAGCATGTCGGCTGTTCATCGGAACAACGGAAACGATGTTTATTAGATAAACAAGCAGGTACGATCTTAGGGTTCATAATTTCGTCGAGTGAATCATAACAATCTTTAACTTTATCGAGTAAACGATGATTTGATATACATTCACGCGATATTTCACATACATCATCGAATTTATATGGTTTTCCACTAAAAGTGTATGAATCACGTTCACCGTTCAAGTTGTAATGAGGCGCAAATGAAGTTATATTTCGATGCTGTAATTTTAAATTAAAGTTACACCAATGGGAATCATATTGTAATAATTCGATATATTCATTAGTCATTGGTAGTGGACCTATTTCATCTTTTTTGAAAGTTAAATGAAAACCTCGACATTTAAGACGTCCAGAAATGAAGAAGACTTCTGGTTTTGTATCACGCCAATCAGTTCGATTCCGTGCATAAGCCATAGTAATAAGTGTATTGAATAACCGTCCAAAAGGATAAATTATGAACGACTGATGGCATACATGACTAATATTCTTAGCACAATCATTACCGAAACAGGAACACCAAGATGCTTGTCGGACGAGAAGAGCGCACTTGATTAACCAGCGACATTTTTCTTCAATGGATAAACTTTCATAGTCCATAACTTCGCTCAACATTATATTGTATCGAATAAGAGGAAGACATTGACCAGATTTACTTGTCCATAATGGTTCAATTCGAGATAACTCGCATTGATATAAATATTCGCGTAGTGTATCGCAGCTCGCAACTGATAATATTTTCTGAAAGGGAATTCGAGCAATACGTGAAATACATTGTCCATTACCGCATGAGAACTTATCTTGATAGCACAGATGTTCATCGCATCTAAAACTTGCTGACTGTTGTCTACATATAATGGCATCATGTACTTGTTCATCACTGTTATCCATACAATCGTACTCACTATCTAAAAAAAATTGTTCAGGAATGCACATTCCATTTAAACATCGGTATTCATCATCATCACACTCGTTAAACTCCAATTTATCACAATTCTCTTCATCCCAACCGTCTGTGCATTGTTGTCGACCATCACAAATATCTCGAAAATCAAGACATAATAAACCTGAATCGCATTCGAGTGTTGTATAACATAAAATATGTCCATATAATTGATCTTTGAATTGATTTTTCATTTTACTTCTGTGCTCGAATTGAGCAAGTAAAATTTCATTTATATTTGTGTAACCATAGAGTTCATATTCACAAAATTTGCCGAATGTGCTAGGCATTTTACATTCACATATGATTCCATCAGTTTGGTATGAATTATCGTTCAAAAATGCCGCATATTGATCAGCCATTTCGATACTTGAACTCCAACGAAGTATTTCACTTACACTAATATTTTTACGACGTAAATCAGAAAATCGATGCTTTTCAGAATTAGGAGCACATGTTTGACTCTTTCGATCGATTTTACTAGAACCGCTAACTCGGCGACAAAATGGTACAATATCATCATGTGACTTCTCTTTGTAATAAACACAATCGAACGCTTCAATATTTGTTCCATCTTCCGTATTATACAAATAAACGAACGCTTGACTTTGCAAGATCAATAGCGTTGTTGTTATAACCAACCCAATAATGACGTATATTTTATGCATAGCTTCTTCTATGAAACAATAATAAAAAAAACGGTCAACAATAACTGTTACAACTTGAAATTTCTTCTCTCAATTTATATACAATAAGTTCTCTTCCTACTTGCCACCTCATAATCTCGTAAATACTCTACCAACAGAATTAACAATGAACAGATGGAAATTATGCCATAAAATAAAACATAGATACATTTAAAAACTGAATAAAAAGTCGGACATCCGTCAACACTGAATGTATGAACAACATACAAGTTACATACTCCTCACAAATGGCATTAGAAACTAGAGAACTACAAAATTATTGTGTTATTTGAAATTCAAGATAAAAGCAAATTTTACAGAAATATATTAACATAATTATATTGTTAGCAGAATTCATAAAGAAAAAAATTTTCCCAACAAAAAATGTAACAACGTAGATGAAAGTCAATATTTCAAAGCGTTTTACTTGTTGTTGA
Organism: Macrotrachela quadricornifera; assembly: GCA_022393335.1. NCBI lineage: Eukaryota > Metazoa > Rotifera > Eurotatoria > Philodinida > Philodinidae > Macrotrachela > Macrotrachela quadricornifera. The sequence goes on from JAJEKB010019464.1 coordinate 148,207, forward strand.
GAAAAAAAAATCAGAATCTCTCTTTTTTTTTAAGACACTACTTGATCTAAACAGAGTTCATAATGCGAATGAATTATATAATTCAAATATCCTACATTTTTTTATGAGAAAGATCTGTTTACACGATCGATAATAATTTATAGAATTCTATAAAGAATCTGCTAGAATCGACATTATAAACTCGAAAATAAGTTATAGAGTTTAATGCAGAATATTCTAGGAACGCCTGCATGAATTCATCGATTAATTTTGAATTCTTTAAAAATATGATATTCAAAATACTGAGAATAACATAAATAATTTTAATTGCATTTGAACGAATAATAGAAATAAATGAGTGATATAAATGCACCAAGTTCCATCAATATATAATTTAAATTGAGATATACATAATATTTCAAACATTTAATTCATACAAATGCTTCAAGTTCCCTTGACTGTTGTCAGGGTTTTAATCCCGAAACGGACAGTGTGTTTGTGGATTTGCCCGTTTTACTCAACTAATCAAAATGCATCTTCCATAGGATTCATAAATATTCAGGTGGTGTGCGATGGAGGTACTCTTATGTGTTCAACCGCTATACTATAGGGTAAGCATGCACCGAACCCGAGCTCAAGTTCGGAGGTAGCCTTAAGATCTCCTCTACTATTATATGAAGGTATCCTTAAATGCTCATGTTAGTGGCGTAACTACCGGGGGAACACGGTGGTGCAATGTCCCCTTTATCAATGTTTTTGCGCCCCCTGTAAATTTTCATCGAAATAAGACGGAGTTTCCTATTTATCCATTGTAAAATGGTATGTTTATGACCTCAGAGAACATCTAATTTTACGCGCACGGGAGATAACAACTTTTTTTAAATAATTGTTGTGAGCGTAGCCGCCTTTGGTGGCGAAAATATTGAAACTATAGATTCTCAGAAGCGATTCTGAGAGTTCGTCCCATTACCTCTTTGAGTTCCGGTAGGACATATATGTCCTACCTGGCGAAAATTTCTAATTTTCAAAAAATTTCAACTATGTTTGTGGTTTTTAAGAGCTAGAGGGAATGTTTTCAACAAATGTTCGTAGTTAAGACATATTTATGCAATAGTTTTTGCCGCTTCTGTTCATCCGATTCAAAATCAGTTTTTCGTTCACTTCTAGTTTTAATCAACTGTTCTATACTTTCAACATTTATTCTAGATTGTTCTACAGCTTTATCTATGTCAAGACTACTTCTTGGTGGTGAATTCTACTAAATGTTCACTATCATTAGTGACTTGTTTATTTACCTTCATTAAGTTCACGTTAAAATGCTTTGATTCAATTAATATTTCTCTTTTTCTTAGAGCAATCACTTATAAAGTTCATTTGCAGAAAATATATTCGATATTTTTTTCCATTGAACATCTGATTACTGCTGTTTTGACTTTCAAATCAACGAATATGTGGTTTGTTTTTTGTTACAAGGAATTTTTATTTTTTTCGAAAATTTTACGAATTATAGGAAATATAGTTCTACACTACGAAGCCAAATGAAAATTGGCTATTTAATCACGAATTTATTCGTGATTATTCACCAGATTTTCATCAATTTTGCCAATATAGAAAAGTAATGTTTTTATGAATAATAATTATTGAATATATGAAATGTTTAATGACATCGTCCATAAAGTGCAATATGTATTTGTCCTTTTGGTATAATAACTTTCCATATTTCTAAATTATTTTCTTCAATCGTTCTTCCCGTTTCTACAATTGCATCAGCTAATAAATATTTGTCTGTATTAATTAAAAATCCTTCTGATGAACCTGTAACTCTATCTAAATGATATGTATGATGATTAATATTATTTTGATCAAAAAATCTTGCAACATGACAAATATGTTCAGCAGCAATTAATGGTTTTTTTTTATTAGTCCATTTATCTGGTTCAATAGATGTACCTTTACGACATATAAGTGCAAGAGAAACAGTTGGATCAATAATTTCATGAATAACAGAATATACAGTTGGATAATTTTTAATCATAACATCAAATGTAATAAGATGTGTAACACGTTTTGATGCTAATAACCATGCCATATCTTTTGGTTTACTTGCAAATAATGATAATTTAATATTATTATTATAACCAAAAAATTTCGAAAATTTTTCTTGATTAATTATTTCACCTTTAACTAACATATTTCTACCTGTCTGTCGAATTATTTTTATTCCTAATTCATCTTCAGCAAATTTATCTGTTTTATCTGTATATTTAGCTGTTGTTATTCCAATAATAATTTCATTAAATTTTTTTTCAATTATTTCATTTTGTTCAATTAATAATTTCGGTGTCCATCGTCGTGCATTTAATTCATTAAATATATCTTCCATTGTTATACCAATACCATTTAAATACATAACAAGATGTACTAATAAATCACTACATTCTGATATTTGATTATCTTGATCACTTGCCATAATTTCCCAAAATTCTTCCATAACTTTCGCAAGTGCTAATTGAGGATTTCTTTGCATACGTCCTGAATAACTATCAGAATTTATTTTTGTTTTTATATAATCAGCTAATGTAGCTAAATTTGCTTTAATACTTGTTTGTAAATTAAAACAACTATGACTACCTATTGAAAAAAAAAATAATATAAAAATAAAATAATATTTAAGCAAAAAAAAAACAACCTGTATGACAAAATGGTTTTTTTGCATCAACTGTTATTAACATTGCATCAGAATCACAATCTAAACTTATTTTAATTATATGTTGTATATCACCTGATATTTCACCTTTCATAATAATTTTATTTAATTTTCTTGAATATCTATATAATTTTCTTTCTTGACATGTTTGTTCAATTGATTGACGATTCATATAACATAAACCTTTAACTGGTCCATTTAAATCTTGTATTATAGCTGATACAATACCATTATTATCAAAATTAATCATACTATTAAATATATTTCCAATAGTTAATTTATTTTTCCATATTGCAGATCCAAGTTGTGGAATAACACGTGGAAATGACCATAAATATTCTAAATCATCTAATGTACTTATACCACCAGCAATATAAATTTTTGTTATATTATTTGGAATTTGTAAAATGAGATCTTGTATTTGTTGTCGAGGTATACCAGATAAATGTCCTTCCGATTGAACAAATGTTATACTAATAGCATTAATATTAATTTGAATAAGTTGATTTATTTTTGTAATTATATTAATATGTGTATTTATTTGACGACCATGAATAAGTACTTCATTTTGTTCATTAATACTTATTTCAATAATTAAACGTTCTTTTGGAATTTTTTCAATTAATTTATCATCAGCACTTGCTATAACACATCGACGAACACTTGATTTAAGTACATCTTCAATATCATTTAATGTACGTAAACCCCCTCCAGTAAAAACATGATATTTTTGTGCTAAATTTTTAATAATTTGTCGATTTTTTGTATTTTTTTCTCCAAATGCACCATCTAAATCAACAATTAATATATCAGGAAAAATTCCAATTTTTTCAATAGCTTGTTGATAATCTCCATTACTATGTATTTCACATACTTTTGAACTTTTAACTAAAACAGGTTGTCCATTATACATATCCATTGTAACAAGTATACGTCGAGAATTTTTTCCACGTATATTTAACCATAATTCTTGTAAATTTGAAGGAATATTTAATTGATTATTTTCTAATAATTGTGTTATTTCATTTATATAAAAATAATTATTATAATTATAAATTTCTGTTTGATGAAATTTATTTTTATTAAAATAATTAATAAATATATAATTAAAATCATTCCATTTATTTATAATTTGTTCACGTGATGATAAACCACCTTTTCTCCATATATCTTTATCAAATTTATTTTGATTATCATTTAATTTTGTTATTCTCATACAATCTTGATTTATTTCACTCCAAAATTGTATACCAGTTTTATTTAACATAAAACAAACATCTTTTATTAATAAATTAACATGAGAAAAATATGATTGAATAACAATAAACATTTTTAATACAGATAATTTTGTTTGTTTTATATTAATTACATTGGTTAATAAATCTTCTGTTATATTTTTATCACCAATCTAAAAAAAAAAATTTTTTTTATAATTAAAAAAATGTTTTTTTTCCTTACTGGTATAGCATATTGTTTATTTGTTAATATTTTATTAAAAAAATTTTCTTTTCCAATAGATTGTTCATATAAATAATAATATAAATTTTTACTTAAAGATTTTCGTATTTGTGGTGATATATGATTAGGATTTCTCCAATCAAATCTAACATACGGACCACATATATATTCATTATTATTATTTGATAAAACAATATTATTATTTTCTAAAATATCATTAAAAGAATTTTTATCAGTTCCTTCACAATATCGTTTAACAATTATTTCAACTGGTGATATATCATTTATAAAATCACTAATTATAATACCATTTGAATTAATTGAATAATAAGAATGTTTTAAACCATTACGCCACATCATTTCTAAAAATATTTGTGAACCACATGCACGTATTGAACCTGAAAGATGATTTTTTTTTTAAATATAAAAATAAAAAAAACTAATCTTACTTAAATTATTTATTTCTCCTGTAACTTGCATTGAATGAGAATAAATAGTTGATTTTAATATAATAAAAGCTAAATTTTTTGTAAATGGATTTCCACTAATATCTTTAAAAATTTTTTTTGATTCACCTTCAGTAATAAGTTGAAATATAGGTCCTGTTATTAATATTTCATAATCACCAATTTGAATAAGATTTTTTTCTTGATTTATTTCAAATAAATTATTATTAATATACCATCTTATATATAATTGTTTTTTATCAATATTATCAAATTCTTGGGCATATTCAGGTAAATTTGTTATTTTATTAAAATCATAATTATTTATTATTTGATAAAGTTTATTTTCAATATTATTTTGTTGAATAAGTTCATAATTAAGTATTTGTGTACCTATTTGACGATAATAATAATAATAATTTGAATATTTATTAATAATATTATATATTTCATAATAAATTTCTTCTATTGTTTGTTGTGTTGTATTTATAAATGGTATACCAAAATGAGCACTTAAATAACGAAAACGTTGTTGATAATAAAATAAAGCTTTACGTGTTGTCCATATATCTTTTGTTGATTGTGATTCTAATCGTTTTAAAATAATATCAATATCACAATCTAATATAATCCAATAGATTAATTCTCCATTAATTGTTTCATTTGGTAATTGAATTTTATTAAAATTTTCTTTATTAAAAGGATATTCTAATTTTAATTTATCAATAATATTTAGATCAATTCCATATTCTATACCTAAATTATTATTACTAGATTCAATAGCAATTATAGGATTATTATTGATATCTTTTTTTGAATTTATTAATTCACAAATACTTGATTTACCACAACCATCATTACCCAATAAACAAATTATTTTATATTTTGTCATTATTAATTATTTTTTCTTTGTTTTATTCTATAAAGAGGAGATAAACGAGCGTCTTTTTTCCAATAAGTACATAAAAACAGTCTATCAAAAAAAAACATATGACATACTTTGATAAAATATAATAATAAGTACTTCTACTTACTTACTTTTCGTGTTATACATGTAATAAAAATGATTTGTTTCTTTTTCTTCGGTCATTTTTATAACTAAGAGTTGGTAAATGAATATCATTAATTATTCATTGCACGATAATATCAAGGATATATTGATATGAAAACTTACCTGTATCAAATAAAATAATATTCATGTTGTTAAGGTTTGTCATAAAAAAAACGAGACCTTGAACTTAGAAGAATATTATTATTTAAAATAATATAGTCACAATTACGAGCAAGAAAAATATATATTATTGATTTATGAAGTTTTATGATCAATACAAAAAAACATAAAATATGTAACTAATAAAAGTATATTTCATTAACTTTTAATGATAGAATCGTGGATTAAAGGTAATTTTTGTCCATCACGATAGAATCCACCATTTTCAAGTTGATTTCGAGAAGTATTAACAACGTATAAAATAGAATCGGCACCAAGTTCAGGAGAACGTGTATTAGGTATATCTCGAGCCATGTCTGTAGCACATAATCCTGGAGTTACACTGACAACGAGTAAATTTTTTATATTAGAATATTCACGTGCTTCTATTTGTGTAAGAGCATTTAATGCTGCTTTAGTAACACCATAAATTAGATAGTCAGACTTTGGATTATATCCAATATGTTCAAGACTATTTGTTTCAATAGCAGAAATGAAATTTTCTACTAATTGATCAAGTTGATCATTTGTCAATGTTAATGATGTATATTTTTCTTGAAGTATTTGAGAAGCTTCTTGTAATACAATAGTACCAACTCGACTAGATACATTAATTATTCGACCATTTTGTCTCATGAGAGGTATTACATATTCATTAAGCATTTTAATACCATAATAATTAGTATTAAATAATTCTCGAGCTGCATTGACTGTTATTTCTTTTGTTAAAATAGCAGCATTATTAATAATAATATCTAATTGACCGTTATATTTTTGTTTAATTTCATCAATAGTATGAATAATACTTTCTCGTGAAGATGTATCTAATTGAAGGAGATGAACATTGGATGGAAAATTTAATTGTTTAAGTGCATCTTGACCTCGTTGCAAATCACGACTACCAAGTAAAATTGTTGTACTATTAGATGGTGATTCTTGTACGAGTTTTTTAACTACAAGAAAACCAATGCCTTTATTAGCACCAGTGACAAGAATAGTGCGTTGTTGTTGTTGTTGTTGTTGTGAAGATGACATGCTAAAAATAGAAAGATAGATATTAATAAAGAGGATGAAGAAAAAATATAAAATTACATGTGCACATAGTCACTAATGGGTGTATCCTTTCAAAGAATGATTCACATTAATTTCTAGAGAAAGAAAAAACAATAGAATGTGAGGTAACTGCTTACCTACTAATGTTGTTTAAAGATAAAACTGTGTATGATATGAAAATGGGCGGTTACATTTCGTCTTTATACCTAATTTACTTGTTTTTTTTTTCTTTTTTGAAGGAAAGAAAAAAGATCTGAATGTAATTTTTTTATATGAAGAATGCATTAAATATTCATTTAAATGTTGTTGGTATATAATGCAAATGGGTCGTTAATTTTTCTTACATATACAATATTCGTTAGATTATAATAAATAGAACAATTTTGACATGATTCTCTGTTAATTTCAGAGCCAACTTACGATAAGACTAAAGTCTTTTTTTTTGAAACATCAGTTCGATAGTGAAGTGTTATAGCTTTCGAAATATACGTTTTGCTTCCAAAAATATATTATTTCTGACATTTCATCTAAAACACATACAGAATGAATTCATTGGGTTGGATATATACCCAACTCTAAAATAATTTTTTGCAAGGAAAGTACATATCGCTCGAACGTCAAAAGACTTGCCTGTTGAACATACATCTCAAAAAAGGTTGTAATCTCATATGATAGAGACAAAATACATTCTTGACTTTACGAATAGGTTTTTATTACGGCTATATTAGATAGTGTTTATGCGGATACGATAAGGGTAACAGTAAATATAAATGGTTATGCTAGTACCTACAATGCTGCATTTGTCATAAAATTGTCGATGAATAAATGCACTAAATTTCAACTAGAAAAAAGGTGTCTTAGATGATCTTCAGCAATGTTTTTCAACTGCATATGCGTGTAAATATTTATTTTCATTTAAATAAATCCTATGATAACTTTGATATATTTAATCTTCAACTTCCATAATTGATTACACTGTTCATACGATGCAAAATCTGTACTAAGTAGCAATTATACTTGTTTCAAATGTTACGAATCAATACTTAACCTGAGAGAAAATATCCAGATAACAAGCATCGGTTTTTTAATTCAAGTTTTAAAGTTTCACGTTCATTTCATGGATTGAAAGTTTAGTTTACATTGAAAGAATATGATGTTGGAAAGATTGGTCAATAAATGTGAAAATCTTAGAGCTCAATTTGAGTAGTATGTGTACATCAAAAGGAAAAAATAATATAGAAATCTGCTTTTCTTTTGAAACAGACAGTTGCTCAAATAATATTTGTGAACATAGTGCATTTATTTGTTGCAGTCATTATCGACGAATATTGTGTTCCGAACACTTTTTTTACTGCGTATTATTTTCATTGATTGTGTTCTTGATATGTTTTTCGAATAAAACGATAGTCTACACAACTCGAAAATCATAAAGCTTTCTTATGCAACTTCGGTTGATCAAATCATATCATGTAAATAATATTGCCATGCACAAAAAAAAACCTTGAAAATATAAAGAGCACCGTTTCTTCAAATAGTTTTAGGTGTGATATGTGAGAATTAGTGACTCAAAATATTATAAACAGTTTTTCAAAATTGCCTTTCTGTGAGAATGTTGTGCTTAAAATTTCGATATTTCCAGTGTTATCTTGTACAATAAAAACTTACCAATTTTCTTATTTGAGCCCTATGGTCAAAAACGGAACATACTACAAGAATCAGCTCGTCTAGCTCTTCAAACTGGTATATATACCATTTATAACTGAGAGTCACACTTGGAAATGCTCCATAGTAAGATATGGACAAATTCTTTTGGCCAAGCGAATGCGAGCCGTTATGATAATACATTATTTGTCATATTTGTATCGTTTGAATTTGCTTATTCATTTTTAGATGTATTCATAATTAATTTTATTAATAGTTAATAAGCTAATTGAGTCCATAATGTAAACTACGTTGTTTGTTGCTATTTTTTTTGTTAAATAGACTATTGATGTATTTTAAACTATGAGATCATATTGCTTACGATAATATTCAAATAGTTCGTCCTCGTATATGTTAATGCTCTCTGATCATTTTGAATGATAAGAAAATCCATTCTTGTTATTCATATACATTGGTTATATTGATTGACCTATATTACAAATACAATCATCTATTTTACCTAGAACACATTTCAAACGAACTTATGAGTTTTCCTTTCATAATTCTTCAATAAAACACATGACCATTATTATCAAAATTAAATAACCAATTTGAAGGAAGACCTTTGTTGACTATCTCTAAGATAGAAAAAAAGATCTTTTTAAAATAATAATTTCATTAATAGATAGAAGAAAGATTCAAATAAACAATGAAATAATAATAGAATCAGAAGAATTGAACATATTAAAAAGTGCATATTTGAAATAAAATGGATTTTTCGCATAATTGATTCTAGTTTAGCTATGTTTAATATTTGTTGATGTATTAATCTTATGAAAAAATGCCAATGATTTATTTACATTTATGTAGATATAGTTCTGAAGAGAAATACCCAAATTATCATTATCACTCATGTTTTATATTAAAAATTGTATCGTCTATTTTGCTGATTTAGCGATAGATATCGGGTAAGACCCCTATATTTGATCTTCTTTTTTATTTAATTTGTTTTCCTTGCATTAATATTGCATATCAATTCGTTTTATTTCTTTATAATGTATTATAATATATCCACCAGCTAGATGATTAAAAAGTCTAATTATTCAGAAGTGAAGATTTTTTGTAAATACCTTCAAACCTTTTTCTTTCAAAAAAAAAAAACATCGATTGTATAAAAAAAGAATAAAAAAAGATTAATCATTTATGTAAAAATCTTTTTCATTTATAATACATTATTCGTAGAATACAAAAAAGATGAATTTATTCTCATTAGTATTATATACAATATTCATTCTATGTGCTGATATATTTTGTCGTCCATCATATATCAATAATAAATCTATTATAAATGATGACAATTATAGTAAACGTTTTAATGATCTTTCAATTGAAGAATGGTGTGAAAAATTGATTGATGGTCTTACTAAAATTTTAAATGATCCCAATTCAGATTTAACAGATGAACAATTACTTATGATACCAAAATTAAATAAAAATAAAATGAATAAACGTCATATAATTTCAATGTGTCCAGAAGAATATAATCAATGGTTTATAAATTTCAGTTCTTTGGAGGAAACAATAAATTCTGATCAATATAAAAAAATAGCATCGAAATTTGATTTATATATTAAACAATTCTTGTTAAGTAAAGATTAACAAATATTTAAACAAATATCGATCATTATAACTATTTCAAAAACATTTACCTGTTTTTTTTTGAGTTTTATTTTTTCAATTTTAAAATAAATATTTAAAATAAATCAATAAAAATAATGTAATGATAGAATATGATTTGTTCAATAAACTGAAAATATATTCTATATCAGATTAAATATTAACTTCAAAAAACAAGTAACATAAATAGAACTATTTAAATAATTCTATAATCAATTATTTTTATTTTTTTAAACTTAGGTTGAATAATATATGTAAGTAGCGTTCGCCGTTTTGACTCACTGAACCGCTAACTGTAGAAGACAGAAGTCTTTTTTCGCATATACCAATGTGGAAGAAATTTATCTAGAAACTTTATACGAATAAACGACAACTCGAATAATAACATTCAAAAAAAATACTCGATCTTTTTTTGTAAAACTGTTCGAGATAAAACATATTTTTATTAAAAGCTTGTAATATTATTAATACTACTTGACGACCCAAAGGTACTCCTATAGTATGGCACTTGAGGACCCAAGGGCACCCATGCAGTATAATACTTGAGAAACTATGGGCATCCTATAATGTAAGACTTCAGACTTTCCAAGGGTATGATATTTTTTTACTTTTGACCTTGACACAAACGCACAAACCCACATACAAAATTAAGTAATAGTTTTATTATATAATTATAGTTCCTATTTAGTTTTATTAATTGTCTTGCAACTATATGTTGCGATCGATAAATGCAAAGCAAGATAAAAATATATAGCGTGATAGAGAATTTCATGCTCTATCAGAATATATAATTACTATTCTAAAAATGTATTTTTATAATGATGAAAAATTCCAAAGACACATTTTGATGACAGTGATAAATTCACGTCTCGAGAAATCTAGACATAAGGGCACTTTCATTGTACTCAAATTTTCTTTTAAATAAATGAATGCAAATAAATAAATAAATATACAGAATGATAAAAAGCTCACGTTGGTGCAGTTAGCGGCAGATTCGAGTTTTCTCAGCGAACATTCGTGCATTAACCCATGTCAAAGCAGCTCATGAGTCTTTCCTGCACAACTCGACGAGCTCTATCCAATAATATACTCAAATCTTCGATAGCTCAAACTATGATTTTCAAATTTTTTCTAGCGCCATCGATCTGTTAAAAATCATAGTTTGAGCTATCGAAGATTTGAGTATACCATTGGATAGAATTCGTCGAGTTGTACAAAACACATTGATGAGCTGCTTCGACACCGGTTAATGTACGAATGTTCACTGGAAAAACTCGAATCTGCCGCTAACTTCACCTACGTAAAAAACTCTATGGGCTATCAGAATATATAATTACTTTTAAAAGAATGTGACTTTATAAAGGACATATATTCAAAATACTGAGTCTAACTATTTTTTTCTAGAGGCTATATGTAGAAAGGAAAAAACTACTATCGAGTCCGAAATTATTTTGACAAAAAAATTAGAATTTAACAAAAATTGTAAAAGTTTAGGACGTTTATAAACCGAGTCGAGACTCATAAACTGAGTAGAAATTGGTGATTTGACAAGTCTAGAAATTCAAAGTTTTCTAAGTGTCTACTATAAATTCGAGACAATGGTACTTTTAAATTTGGTAAAATCATATTCCATCATGAGAATGTTATATATTTATATTGACACTTAAAATGATGAAGATAACTTAATCCTTTTATCTATATTCATTTACTTTTTCTTTTGTTCGTCTTTTAGATCAATTTTGTTTGGTACGCTTGCTAAATTTCATTGGGTCCTTTTTATTTATTGAGAATTCAGTGATAATGCAGAGTTAGATATAAATTTGGTTTATTAATCAGTTCAAAATTCGTAAATTGGTCAGATCCTTATACAACATACTCGCGTTTATTTATCAAGTATTCATTGATAAACAAGCTAGATTCATAAATTGAGTAAATATTTATAAATCCTTAATATATTTATAAATCGAATGAATATTTATAAGTCATTCATATATTTATAAACTACAAATACTTTTACAAATGGACCGGATTTATAAATTGTCTATTTTCGGACTCAACAGTGGAAAAAATATTTTCTCATTTCTAAACTTTATGAATTTATAAATAAGATAAGGTGTCTGTGTAAAAACTAGATGTTTAATTCGAGTTGTAATATAAATGCAGTTTCAAAAGATGCTTACCGTTTTGAAAATAAACAATACAATAAAATATAAATGCATTGATTAAATTATCTTTTTTAAATGATATAAATGACGACTTTACCGTAAACTAAGAAAAAGCAAAATATTCTTTTTTCCATTTATCATGTATTAGATATGATATAAACGTAAAAACATTTTATTTTTTTTACCTAACTTTCAGGAACCATATCATTTATTAGATTTATAATAAATGATGAACAACTAGATTTCAATCGATACTACTATTGAATTCCAATAGAGTTTCTGTTTCAAGACGATATTTTTTTCAAAGAAAGAGGAAGGTCGGGTATATAATAATTCAGAATGATTGGCCTAGAAAGTATATGGGCTATAAAGTGTATAATTCGAGTGCTCGATTAATCAAAATAGCTCCTGGTCGCATCACTCTCCTTTTATTTCAGCGTCACAGTGTAGGAATGCATAGCGCCTCCAGAAAACCCGCCACCATTGCTTGTCTGCGCACACAATAAATCTAACAATACCACCTTTAGTCACTTATACTGTTCATATACTCACCTGCCCGAAAGAAGGATCGAGTCGGTTTTTTACGAAAATGAAAACTCTAGTCGATTTAAAAAGGCGTACAAACTTTGAAAACTTGATTTCTTTGCGTGGCATACAGTAAATATGTCATTTATAATAAACGAAAAGTAGTGAAAGAAGTTTTATTATTCAGGAGAAGTGAATGCTGTTAGAATTTTTGAACTACACTTATATTATAAGTGGAATTAGACAGCTACTTGTACCTTATCTCATTCATAAATTTATAAAATTTATAAATTAAAAATATTTTCCCCTTTTCCAAATTTGCAATGAGTGTCTTGATTCATTTACCAGTTTATAAATTTCCATTATATAAGTCATTTCTTTTTTCTTTTTATTGTTAGTAATTTTTCCAGTCACTTTCGCAGAGGAAATGTTATAAGTAAATATTGAACACTAACTTTTATCTGTCTAATTATACTAAGTGAAAAGAGAAAATAATATACTCGTTTAAACCAATTTTTTGAATATTTTTTCCGAATAAGTAGAAAGAAAGTGGGTTTTTTCCCAGTGATAGAGAGCCTCTCTTAGATATCAGTTTATCAAATATAAAAGGTTGAGAACTTTTATCGTAATCAGAGCATATTAAACTAGTCATTCTCCTTTGTAAAGGTAAGATTAGAAGGCGAAACAGTGAGTATTCATTTCTTTATTTTTAACGCGACATTATATGATCTTTTAGATACAACTAATCATTAGGTAACGAATATAAAATACTAGTGAGAATCCATATATACTGCATCGCTGTTTTCTCTTTTAAGATATGACTGCAAGCCTTTAATCTTTCATCCAGTAACGGACGTATACACACACGATATTATATATATAGATAGATAGTCCAAATACCCTATACTCTTAAGTCACACATATTTTGGTATTTCATGCAGCTTTCGCCCTGATAGATTTATATTCTTTGTGATTCTTGTAGTCATATTCCTTTATTGACTTCCTTTTGCTACCTTATCATAGGGGTTTACAAAACGGTCTCGATTCTAGTCTCATTAAAATGACGATCGGAATTAAAACTGTTTCCGGTTGGTGTCAATCAGCAGCTTCTTATGAAGTATTTCTAATGGATATCTTCACGTTTTTCACTACTTAGGGTAGTCCAATAGTTCTGAGCCTGAAGTTTAAAGTTTTCTAAAATAATCAATATCAAATTTAATTGCATCAACGCTTAGTGGAATATCTCGTCTAAAAGAACATGTGTAAATGACTCTATCTGATATGAAATTATAATATTTAACTATTTCTTGTCCAACGTTCGGAGTACATTCTAAAATATTCTACACTTTTCACTCCTCTTTCTCTTGTGACATTTTCTAACATACTATTTTAGAGTATTATATTTCCATATTGCTAATATGATATTCCAAAACACTATATCAGAAAATGTCACAAGAGAAAGAGAAATTAAAAGTATAGAATGTTTTAGAATATAGTCCGAACATTCGACAATAAATAGTTAACTATTTATATAGTTGCTATACTCTAGACTTTATTTTAAAAAATCTTGGGATTACATCCCAGACAGAGTCATTTATACATATTATTATAGACAAGGCACTCTGGTATGTATTTATGCAATTATACATTCGATATTGATTATGTTAGAAAATTTTAAATATCAAACTAAGAACTTTTGGTCTACCTTAAGTACGTTCCGGTCAGGAAGATCTATAAGTCGGCTATCTTTGTTTCGAAATTCGATAAAAGCTCCTAGAAATCATAGTTCTATCGTCAACAATCACGTTTTTTGGAAACTTGAGCAGGTTGCCGAGTGTGCAAAACGCAATATACATAGATTAGACTCAACCACACTTTTAACATCTCTTATTTGTACGATGTTTTGTAACTACTCTACTACCACTAGCATGAACAAATTAGTTTTATTGTTATATTCGGGTATATTTGAGAAAATCTTCGCTATTTGTTAGTAATAAGAGAAAAACATAAGAATTAAGGTTAATTTTGCAAAGAACCCTGAAACTAACACCAAAATTGTTGTGCTAATCATATAGATTTTCTAGCAATCTACATGTATAAAAGGTGTTTCTGGTCTGATGAGAGATTGATCATGAGTTTTGATGCAAATGAAAATGGAAGATTTTACCTATAATAAAGAGCGAGACAAGAACCGAGACCGGGAAATATTTCAGACCTGGAATGGCACTGGAACTAAAAGAAAACTTTAACTAGAATTAGGACTAGAAAAATACCATTTTTAGATCCCTACTTTATCGTTTTATTGCCTAACATCCTTTAAAACTATGAGCATTCTTGTAACATAGCCCTTACAAATCGATGGATACGCTATAAGATGGTCCTTAAGAGCATATGAGCATCTTATGTAAGAACCCTTAACGAGTGTCTTCCTATTGCATTATTCGACTTTTAACTCTTGATGTTGGATAGAGAAATGGACGCACCCACACTGAACATTATATATACAGATCAGAATTCTGTTTAAAAAATTTTATCAAGGCAGCTCGTTTAGCACCAAAATGTAAAACTCATATATCTCCATCAGAAATTTACTCAACGATATGTGGGATTTTATTTCACACTACAAATTAATTGTATTAAATAAATTTATATCGAATTAGAGATCAATCTTCGATATTTCCACATATATCAAACATAAAATTTGTGTGTATTAAATAAACAAATTCTAGAGTGATTATTTATGACAGATATTAATACACAAAGCAGTTCTTGTTAATAATCAGAAGTAGTTATCAAGAAATGTTGGAAAATATCATTTAATGAGGTAAACTATTTCAAAAATATATTAAATAATATTTTATAATACGAAAGAGTTTTAAATTATGTCACTTATTCTTCCTCTTTGATTTAATCTTACAGTTCAGTTCATATTCACTTAACCGAATAGTCTACTCCTAACCAAAATAAAGTAAGAAATAATTGTCAAAATCCATATGGATTATATTATGAGAAGCACGAAAAAATAAAGAATATTTTCGAAAGAACATTTTAGCATGACTCGATAACTGATTTGTTGATCTTCTCTTTGTTTAGATAAACTAATTTATCAAAAAATATGAGCGAATTACCAATCGATAATCAAATATTTCAACGTTGTCAAATTCCACTCGAAGTTCCTGATGATCAAACCTGGAATGCAGATATTGCACTCTCTTCAGCTGATTGTAAGTCATTTACGATTCGAGGTGAATTTGATCTCGATTGGAATCTTCCTCAAGACTATAGAAATATTACAGCTTATGAACAATGCATAACGATACCTCCTTATGCTCCTTTTTACAGACGACCAAATCCGAACGCTAGGTTTCGGCTTCCATTATCTAATGGTGCCATTGAACAACCTACGTATAGGTCACTTCTTCCGATATTGATTGCTGCTCATCATAGTGATATCAACATTGGTCAATATGATATAATAAGCGAGCGAAACTCATTGAGAAAACTTGCAATGAATAATGAAGATTATGTAATCGGTGTGCAGAAATTTGGTCGAACACTTTTTCTAAGACGGTATGATCATTGTGTAATTAATATGAATGATTACGAACACCAATTTGAACAAATATGTACACCTAATTTCGATCTGACAGCTAATTATTATCGATTGATCGAAAGACGTTTTGGTAACTTAAGAACATTAATAACAGCTCACATTGATGCGCTTTCTTTACAAAATGAAGAAGGAATTGAGCTCAAATGTCGATCAAGTCCGAATATTCCGATGAATGAATCAACTGAGTATTGGTTGCAAGCATTTCTTAGTAAGTTGTTTTATTTAAACTTGATAAAATATTTCTCAACACTATTCACTCCGAGTATTCCATAAGCTTTATCTTTTCACCTTTCGATACCATATATATTCTTGAAAAATATTAAAGCAAACATATTCATTTTTCATTCACTTTTGATGCAAATAATTACAGAGAACTTTGAATAAATAATTCTAATAAAGAGATAAAGAATATTTGTAACGTTTTTAGTTATATTTGAAAATCTTGCCATAGAGATATTTATATTTTCTTTCCGTTGATTTCTATTTAGATTTTATTTTTAATCAATTTCATATTCTTCGTTGAGTGTAATATACACGGACCTTTTTTCTTTTTAGGTGGAGTAACAACGATTGTGGTCGGTACTCATTCGAGCACTTCCTCTGTGCAGCGTATTGGAAATGTTCACAAATATAACGTTGTGGACATGATTAACGATAAAGAGAAGGATGGAATTATTAATCGATTATATCGAATTCTTCGTTTTCTTCAAGAGCAAGTTAAGGAAAATGAAGTTTATTTGTTTTCTCGCCGTATTGATCAGCAGACGAAAAAACGTCAAATGTATCTCTATAGAGTGGCTCGACAAGATCGAGAACAACTGACATTTATTTCACAACAAATGTATGACCATTTTTCCAGTAGCAACCAAACTAGGTGTCAAACATCAATAAAACATAGAAATCGAAAAAATGAGTGTGAAACAACTGACGTTTTTAATATTCGTATCGACGATAATGATGATTCGAATGATGAATTTGGAACAAATGTAATGAATAATTCTCGTTTATCGAAAATGGATCGTCTAAATAAGAAAAAAACGATGAACGTATCGTGGCGACATGTAGTTAAACAACAAAACTCAACTGACTAAATCAAAAATACTTGTCCCAACGTATCATTATAAACATACTTTTTTCTTCGTATATTGCTTAATATTATTTTCAATAAATTTTATAGATTCTTAGTTTTATCTTTGTTGTTGCATGGCTGGAACCTGTAATATGTGCACAAAGCGGAAGTTATGCAGTCTATTATTCCTTATATCATGTTTATCTTCAGTTTAATATCTTAGTAATTGCTTTCGTAACTGCATACCTCGCGGTATCACGTCTTCTTCTTTGCACTTTCGGAGAAATTCGATGTGTTCATTAACTCTCATTAGTTTCTGGTGCAACTTCTCCACGCAATGGGCGATGGCGTATACTCTCTTACCATAGGGGTGAATAAATTCTTTTCGGTTTACTAGGAAGGCCATTTGCATTGACAGATAGTTTCTTCTCTTCCTTTCTTTATTTCTTCTCGTGACGTTTCGACACTGACAAGCGTCTTCCTCAGACATACAACAGAGATGTTCACATAGGTAAAGGGGTGTGCATAACCTTTTGCTAGGAGGGTAGCGGGACAATTTCAAGTCTGAAATCCATTGAGTTTTATACCAAAAGAAAGCTCGTGAAAAACTGGATCTAGGGCTATAACTTGCAAATGAGTTCACAGAGGTAGACAATTCAAAGTTAAGATGTGTAAAAACATCATTGTTTCTTCCATTCTGTGGTGTTTTCATTTGTGTTATTGTTTTTTATTTTTCCTTCTTTTAGACAAGTTTTCTCTCTCTACAACGTGTGCCACGTGTGCGCTAGACTGTTCATCTTCCTTTGATATTCTTAATATCGAATTCCGGTAGTGACTTGACCACTATAGCTTAAGATTTCACATCATCATTCTTCATCCAAATGGCTCGAGTCATTGGAGACAATGAAGAACAACGCGTGGTAGACCGTATTCGAGCGAATGCCTATCGAGAAATTATTCAGTTTTCATTCCCATTCTTACACTACTTCATTTTTAATTATAGGTATCCATCAAGATTTATTTATAGTCGATTCAAAAAATTTTTCAATAATTATGTGATCACATCATCGGTTTTACCAATAATTTATAATGAAAATGATTATGCTGCTATACGTCGTCAATTATTATACAAACCAGCTATTCCTGAATATCAAATGGCTTCACGATTAGCAAAAACAATGGCTCCTAATTCCAAAGTGGAAATGAATGATTTATTAATTAAAGAACGACTTGAAAAAGAATCAAAATGGAATAACAATCTCATTATTCATTATACACATGAGGAACGATTTTCAACATTTAAAAAAGATATTCATAAATTATGGAATGAAATATTGCAACTTACACCAGTTATCCATACAAGACTTATTGTTGGAAATCGAAACAGTGAAAATTTAACTCAAGAATTAGTACGTCGACGTCCTCAGACTTGATCGACAATAATCTGTAACGTGTATTGTTGTTTATTGTACTTCGTTTCTTATATTGTCAAATGTTTTTGAAATACTTTTTCATTAATTTTTCACATAGAAATACTTCACTTCTAAACTATTTCTAAATAAATGCGGAAACCTCGGATTTAAATCCGAGAGTTATGTGTACTTCAAAAAGTAAATAAGACGTATGAGCCATTCTATAATGTGTCGACTAGAGCTCACCAGGTACGAATCTAGATCCCGATCTGAAAATTTTAAGTTGATCTAGTGTAGGTACATTCTAAGTCCGTAAATTATTATTGACCAGAAAAATATTCATTATATACAATGATTCTTGCCTTGATTTTCTTTAATTTTTACTTATTTTCTTTAGAAAACGGTGAATTTATTTATGAATAAATTCGGATTTTGTATTTATTATAATAGTACCCATTATAATGCTCTTCTACCTTTTCAAGATAATCCTCAACAATTTGTACCACACTTTGACTTAATTAACATGAGTTTATAATATGAAATATAATATGAAACATGCTTTAACTAAACATAACAAATTTTCATTTATGAAAATTAATAAAGTTTTTGGAACTAACTCCTCATCACGTCCTACGGGACGAAAAGAGAGCATCTGTAGGGTCTAAGGAGCAGTTCCTTACTGCGCTCAAGGATAAAACGTTTTAGATAGGTTGATCAAAATCAATCTATCGTGAACTTTGCTTTTCGAGTGCATAAAAATAAGGTTGGCTCTATGGAGAACAAACAAATGTGACACAGACACAATTAAGTTATATGGATTCTTTATGGTTTTTCTCACGTGTTACATTGAAGAAATATAAAGCACAGCATATCTGTCCCTATTATTTTGTATCATTTTATAGCTCTTAACGAGTTTAACCTACTCTGAAAAAATTGGTATTGCTAACATCGAAAACAAACAAATCCCACACTGACACATTGTCCAGATATATGAGTTTTTCATAGTTTTTCGACACTGTCATACAGAGGAAATCTTGTGCGAACCTATTTACCCGTATAACTTAGCATCATTTCGCGGCTCATGAAATCCTCTATCTATTGGTATATAATAGTTGAAGTTTTGTTTCGATTATGATAAATCTTTTCTTTAAAGAAAATTAGAAAAATTTAAAAAGGTCATTATTTTCATAGAAAATAAGAATATTTTTACCATAACGCAGCAAATCCTTAACGGATCCCCTTCATCTTCTTCTCTCGACTGAGATATTGATTAGATCATTCTATGTACAAAATTTCATGACAATTGGATGAGCCTTTGAAAAGCTATCGTATAAACGGACGGACGACCGGACACATTGACCGATTCTAGAGTCTATGAACTTTTTGAGTGCACAAAAAGGACTGTTCGAGTAGGCCAACTCAATTATCTAACGAAAAATTTTTATAGATAGAAGTCAAAATGAAGTAGAATGCATTATTAGTTATTAGCGCATGGTTTATGTCAAGACTAAACAGTAAAAAAGTAAAAATAATTGATGACAAATTGATTTTGATCGAACTCTCTAAAAACTATCTATCTTGAATATATGCTCAGCATTTTGACCTTACCTCGTGAACGAATTGGCCATTTGAGCTCTGAGACATCTCATTTGGACAGAAAACAGTCTAGTCTACAAATTCATTCTAATCAAGTGATGAAGTTTTGAGATAAAAGAAGTGATCGAATTCAAAAACTGAGGAAATTCAAAGAAATATTACACTGCGGGAGGTGGTATTTCGGATTTTTCTCATCTGGTGCACGAGATCTTAGGCTTATTTTTCTATAAGACATAGATCTCATCAAGA
This sequence comes from Macrotrachela quadricornifera, assembly GCA_022393335.1. NCBI lineage: Eukaryota > Metazoa > Rotifera > Eurotatoria > Philodinida > Philodinidae > Macrotrachela > Macrotrachela quadricornifera. Next base: position 169,007 of record JAJEKB010019464.1, read on the forward strand.
CACATCTTTTGCCACTGAATTGAAAGAATAAAAAACCTGGGGAGTCAAGCTACCATGGATGATACTGAAGTCGACTCTATCTAGTGATCATTGATTCAACTCCCACAGTGATTGAATATCTTTAGAAATCACACAAATCGAGTTCAAATTCGTGATCACCTTAGAAAACTGGATAGAAGGAGTTATTTAAGAATGGATTTGTGCTTGTATCTATCGAGATTATGGTCATAAGTAATCTCATACATCTATGATAAATATATGATATACAGAGATATCAGTATTTTCATAATAATGCACCAATATTAATAGCTATCGAATTCGGGTTTTTTCCATTTGATAACTCTTATTAGTAGCGACAAGACCATGCTCCTAGAACACCTCAAAACCACTAGTCACCTGAGACATATTTACGTACACTGGCCTCAAGATACAGATTTTGTGCATTTTGGAACCCTGTTTAGGCGATTTTCACCTAAAAAACTACGATTTTATTCAAAACTAATGTCATATTCGGAATCAGCATCAAAAACTGAGTCGATTTATATATATTTTAAATAGTTCTGAGAAAAAAGTTTTTTTTTGAAAAATCCCTGTACCCCCCTCAGGGATGGTCTGGCGAATATTGACAATTTTCTCGATAACTCCACTATTTCTCCCGAGATCCTTCTCATCTTCGAACTCGACCGAGATATTGATGAGACAATTCTGTGCACAAAATTTCAGCTCAATCGAATGTATTTGTGAAAAGTTATCGTGTAAACGGCCGGACGGACGGACACACAGACCGATTTTAATAGTGTACTCACTTTTTGAGTACACAAAAACTATATTTTTCTATATTGTAGATTTCATATATTTCTTTTATGATTTAGATGGTATATAAAAACAATGTTGAAGTGTAGATGTAAGCTTTTCTAAAATTGCATTAAGTTCCTCTTCAGTTTTCCGTTGATTCTTTTTCTTTCGGTAGAGAAAACTTTGATTGCTTCGTATATAATTTGGTCCTCCTAAATTGTGAGATATAAATGTAGATTCGTAGATGACAACAGTTTGTATTACCTAATTAAGAAAGAAAAGTGAGCTCTTGATCAGTAAAAAGAGTTTCGCATGCTTCGTTGATTACTTCTGGATAGATACTAATATTTTGATTCGTTGTTGTGGCTGATGATACTGAAGTAGAATGTCGTGGATGTTTTAATTTCACTGCAAATAAAGCTTCGTTATAACGAATTTCACGAGTAGTTTTTTTTTATCTGTTCAATGGTTAAGATAATTAATGAGACAACTTATTCAGTTACTGTTTCGTTTCATATGTTTGTATAATTCATATTCAAATCGAAGTAATTCTGCTTGATATTGATATTCATTTTCTTCGATGATTACTTCATATTCTTCCCATGTCTTAGTAAGAATTCGTCGTTTATAATCTCGTATTGTTTTTCAATAGTTTTGATTAATTTCTTGTTGAAATATGTCATTGATATTCTCCTAATTTTCCAAAGAAGTTGTAGTATCTGAAGAATCCTGTAGTGGAATCATTTGATTGAATTCATTTATTGATCTTGGTAAACTTCTCCAGACGATTCGTGTTTCAAACATTTTCATTTCTTTAAATTTTTCTAATTGGGTTTCACGTATAGAGCACACAGTCGATTGATCACTTGATGTTGTAAAATGCAGGTAGGAAAACATATAACATTACCTGTTCATTTGTCAGTTCAAAAGAAGATAACTTTTGGAACAGTAGTTTTTCACGTATGTCATCTTTGATCTTGTTAACATGATAATTGATCTGCCTTATTAAATCGAGATGATGTAAACGAACAAATTCTTTCAATCTCTGATCAATAATATCCAAAGGAGCCAATGTCGATGGACAGGACGATGATTGCATCCATAATTCAGTTGTATACTGCTGAATTTTACTATTCAATAATATGACATAGTCTTCTAAGTACTTTTGAATAACATGATATTCATTTGACTGTATGATTTTAAGAATAGAATCCTTGAATATGAACAAAAAGAGTAATTTATGTAGATAGAATACTTGTTTAGCTTACTGGGCATATTTGATGCTGTGAACCTAGATCGAAATGGGTCTGATATAAATAATAAAGTTGATCAAGACAAAATTGCTGGTCGAAAATTTCAAGCCTAGATAATATAAAATGTTGTTCGTTCTTTTTCTTTAGTTTAACATTGAGCTGAAGACGTTGTGAATGTAAAAGTAATTTTCGTGGCATTTTAAGATATTTCGATGGTCTGTAGAAAATGATTTCGTTCTGTGTTGAATGAGCACTATCATTATGAATAGATACCACTTTTTTTGTGTGGACTTTTTCATTTTCTTGAATGTCTCTTGTGATGTAGATAATTGACTCATTGATTTAATAGATCTTTTCAACAAAACTTGTTCGAATTGTTTAATATGATCATTCATTGTCGAATTGTTTACGGAATGTTCAGATATCATATGATTTCTCGTCTGAACTAAGGTACTAATTTGTTCTTCATTAAGACCACGCTTACGACATTTTCGTTTAAAACGTTGTATCTATCGATTTCCATGACATTTTGATTTTACTTTCTTGCTGTCAATATTTTGTGCTTGTTCAACAGTTAATACTTGATTTGGTGGTGACAGCATTTGCCACCAATTGCCTTGTGCGTCTTGTAAAAGGTCATGATGATTGTTATTAGCCATTCAATAATTATGTAATCATTAAAGATTAAATTTACATCTAGAAAAGAAGAAACGTTTATTAATACAAGATTATGATACAAAATAATAATTTAAGAGAAGAGTAGACCAGGAAAAAAGGATCGAGTCGATGTTTGTATTGTTTGAAATTCATCGATTACTGCTTCATAGATAACAATATCAACTCCAGGAAATATAATTGAAGGAGCAATGACTGCTGTTGTTCTTCCCGATGTCGAAAGGTTGGGTCCATATACTGGTATACTTTTCATGGATGTATTACGTAATAGACTTTCAAAAGTATTCTGTGTAGTCATCGTCGTCGTAGTAGTAGAAGTTAGTGATTGAGATGAATGAGTGTTATTTTGTGTCGATTTCACATCCAAACAAATTCATTTGATGAATTTCTACAATCGTGTGTATCAGCCATATCATAGAGAAGAATAGTATATTCTTGATGATCTATAAATATAGATAAGTTTCAAAATGTGAAAGATGTATATGTGTGCATGATGCAATAAAGAGATAAGTTAACATGAACATGTGGAGAATAGAACTAGTTTATTTTTTCAGAGTGTATATACACAGTTTCGAATCAAAAGATGTAATACGACATGAATTCGAGGAAAAAAGAAAGGAAAATGAAGAAAAATATTCGATGTGTTCATCAGTACTATGTTTTTTTAAGGCCATGGTGATGGTAAATCTGGAAATTCATAGTATGGATAGTCACTCATTGGACTGATATTTTCCTTATTTGCTTCTTTTTCGTTCACATCTTCTTCTCGTTCTTCTCGTAATTCTTCCAGCTGACGATTTAAATCAGATTCTGTATCTTGGTCAAGATAATCAGATGTTTTGTCAATCTACAAACGAAAGAAATGACAGAAAAAAACGGAGTATTAACGAATATTTTTCGTGTCATTCGATTTTACTTCACATCGTGTTAATAACACATGACATCGCATGAAATTATATTTGATTCATTTGAGGATGGAGATAACTATATAAATGAATAAGAATAGATCTGATTTCGAAAATTTTCTTTTCTTTTTCACATACTTGTATCGATGGTAAATAATTCTTGTATTCATATTCTGGACTGTCATTGTCTACAAAATTACAAAGAAAAAATAAACACATGCAGAGTTACATATACTCTCATTTGTACACAATTCCAGTTAACTTTGTTGTGATGAAGAGTATCCGAAAAAAAATGAACGAGAAAGTGATAGAGCGGTCTTTAATAATTTAATAAATAAAAGAGTCGGAGCTTGTTGATTATAACGAGTTTATTTCAAATAGAACAGTTCATAAAGACACACAAAAATACAAAGCAGCAATAAACATAAAGAGAACGATTAGTTTTATCAGTATATATTGCTGTGATCATCGATTATTTACGCGATTTCTAAATGATAAGCATATGAGTTAATCGAGATTATTCATAGTACTTACATTAACAATGCTATAGAGTGACTCCACCCACAAGATAGATTCGTTTTTTCATCCAGCTCTCATCTATGATCATCGCCAATTTGGTCACAGCTGAGCAGTCGTTTGCAGCATAGAGCCCTAATTGCTCGAGAACTTTCTTTTGCTTCTTGTTGATAATGGAGTATGATAGGATATTTGAAATATCCAAACATCGACTCCATGCACTTTTAGTTCGACTTTTGTCGA